>ONZH01030287.1:0-43878 GCA_900303285.1 Rhinella marina
CTCCTGTGAACAAGGCAGACATAGCAGAGCTGGAGAGGGTTCAGAGGAGGGCAACTAAAGTAATAACTGGAATGGGTGGACTACAGTACCCAGAAAGATTATCAAAATTAGGGAGACTGAGGGGAGATCTAATAACTATGTATAAATATATCAGGGGTCAGTACAGAGATCTCTCCCATCTATTTATCCCGAGGACTGTGACTGTGACGAGGGGACATTATCTGCGTCTGGAGGAAAGAAGGTTTGTACATAAACATAGAAGAGAATTCTTTACGGTAAGAGCAGTGAGACTATGGAACTCTCTGCCTGATGAGGTGGTGATGGTAAGTTCACTAAAAGAGTTCAAGAAGGGCCTGGATGTATTTCTGGAGGGTATTACAGGTTATAGTTACTAGATAGGGGTTGTTGATCCAAGGAGTTATTCTGATTGCCTGATTGGAGTCGGGAAGGAATTTTTCCCCCTAAAGGGAGGAAAATTGGCTTCTACCTCACAGGGGTTTTTTTTTTGCCTTCCTCTGGATCAACTTGTAGGAAAACAGGCTGAACTGGATGGACAGATGTCTTTTTTCGGCCTTACAAACTATGTTACTATGTTACTAAACTGTAGAATTAATATCTGAGGCCAAAACCGTTTTGAGTAGAATTACTATCTGAGGCCAAAAATGTATTCTCTAGACTGCAGCTAGTGTACCGCACACCACACAATTTTTCACTGGACTGTAGTATATATGTGATAGAAAAACATATTTTCTAGACTGCGGCTACTGTACCGCACACCACAGAATTGTTCACTGGGCTGTAGTCACCGCCATGCTGTGTCAGGCTAAATTTTTGGATGGTTCAGCTGCTATGTTAGTCTAACCAAGCCACTCTGGGGTTCACCGCCAAGCTGTAAACTGCAATCTCAGTCAAACTTTGTAATTTAGGGGTTCACCACCAAGGTGTGCTAGACTACAATTTTAGCGGGTTCACCTGCAATCTCAGTCACAGACTGTAATTCAGGGGTGCACCACCATGCTTTTTTAAACCATTTGTTTCTAAGGGTCACCTCCAGGCTCTCACCCATGATTTTTTGGAGGCTCGCCACTACACTGTCAGTTACAATTGTCTTGAGGGTCACCATAGGCCTCTCCCCCACAACTTCAAGGAGGGTTACTACCAGGCCCTGGCACACAAACATTGTCTTGAGGGGCACTAAAAGGCTCTGCACCCACCCACGTGTGGAGACTAATGGGGGGGTGCAGTGTGCGTCTTAGCCTGTCTGGAATTAGGAAAGCTGGGTACTGTGCTTGGAGGTCTTTGTGTCTGCTGTGGACAGAGTGGGTGTGGGGTGCGTTTTTGCCCGTCTGGGATGGGGAGAGCTGGGCACTGTGCTGGGAGAACTTTGTGTACGCTGTGGACTACTGGGTGGGTGCGGGGAGGGAGACGCTTATGCCTGCATCGTGGGGCGGGGGATAGGACAGCAGTGCCAGCATGGGCAGTGGTGTCACCCGCAGGCGGTGATGGACCTTTGTTGCACCTAGTTGGGTGCTTTACTAACGTGATAGGCATGTGCCTTCCCCATCTTGGTCTGGGTCAGCACAATTGTCTTGAGGGTCACCACCAGGCTGTTGCCCAGAATTTGGCGTAATGGTGGGATTAGGCAGCCTCAGAGGCATCCATGCATGCTGCCCCTGCTGTATCCTGTCAATCATCATGGTGTTTCCATCATTTTCTGAGGTTTCCAGGATTTCACACAACCTTCTCTGTGCAGAGCTTTGTTCCCCTGCAAAAAATGCTCGAGTCTCCCATTGACTTCAATAGGGTTAGTTATTCGAAACGCGCACACAAGCATCCGAAAAATTTCAACTCTAATAACGAGCACCCAAGCATTTTAGTGCTCGCTCATCTCTACTTATGAGCTTCCATTCCCACAGAGATTCAGCTGAAGATCTTATGGGCCATATTCAAGATCATAATATCTGACAAGCAGAGCAGAGAGGAGGATGAGTCAGCTCTTTAGCTCAGTGTCCTGAAGTAACTTATTCTGCTCTGATTAGGGCAGGTTCTGTGTGCACTAATAAGATGGCTGCCATTTTATTTCTCCTAATGTTTGGTCCCTAGACAAAACGGGCCATTATAACTAATGAAAGGTATTTGGGAATACATTTATAATAAAGTAATATTTAAATATTTTCATTTTCTTAGTTCCCAGAGAACCCCTTTAAGTGTATTTTCTTAACATCAGTAGTCCTGGTTAAAATGAAAAGTAGAGATTTGTATATATGAACAGTGGCGATGAGCGAAGTTTTGAAAAATCTGATTCGGTCGATTCATCAAACTAGCAAGAAATTTGATTAATTTTGAAGTAATTAGTCATGAATCGCTATAAATCAGGTATACCCTTATGTCATGATGGCTGAGGGAATGTATGGAGCAGGCTGTTGCATTGTGCTGGCTCCATATGCAATAGGTACCGGCTGTATTATACAGCAGACATCCACGTGCAATGACAGGGATTGGGGATCCTTCTGAACCCCGTCATTTGACTGCTCAAGTTCTACGGTTAACATCAATTGTGACATCTGTGAAGTAAGGCAGAGGGATACGTATCCATCTGTCTTCTGATCAGTTACCATGGCAACCTGGACTGTTTTGAAGCTTCCCATTGCTGCAATTGTAACCTAATAGATCTCTATTAGGGTGAATAGGACAACAGATCTAAAGATCCCAGGTTCTAGCCCCCTAAGGGAGTTCAAATTTGTCACTGTAAAAGTAAAAAAAAAAAGTTTATAAAATATATAAACAAAAAATGTATAAGAAATTGCCTTGTTCAAAAATGTCTGAGCTATTAAAATATTAATTAACATAATGGAAAAAATATTAAAAACACACGATTTGCATTTTTTTTTTGACAATTTTACCTCAACCCCCCCAAAAAATAGAATAACAGTGATCAAAAAGTCGTACATATCATAAAAATGGTAGCAATAAAATCTAAATTTCATCCCGCAATAAACATGTGCCCAAACACCTTTGTAGACCGAAACATAAAGTTATAGCTGTCCGAAAATGGTGATGGAAAAAAAAAATTTTTTCAAAGGTTTTCATTTTTTAAAAAAAAAGTAGTCTGAGCTTCTTACTTTTACTTTGTAACACATGCAGTGGCCATTTTAGAAAACATTCTGATTTGTTACCAGGAAGCACAAGGAAATTCAGCTTTCTGGTGAATCAAATTTCTCCTAAACTTCAGATTTAAATCCACTTTGGATTGTTCGATTCGCTCAACACAAATGAACAGGAAAAAGGCACCAATGTGGGATATGTCTGCGTAATATTTCTGTTAGTAGAGAGTGAGAAAGCTTAGGAAAGTCTAATCCTACAGGTAGGATTTCTGTAATTCAAAAGAACTACTACAGGAAGGAAATGATGTCAGTATAGAGAAGAATAGCTTGGGTACAGTGCCTTGCGAAAGTATTTGGAACTTTTCAACCTTTTGCCACATTTCAGGCTTCAAACAAAAAGATATAACATTTTAAATTTTTCGTGAAGAATCAACAAGTGGGTCACAATTGTGAAGTGGAACGAAATTTATTGGATCATTTATAGAGATGAGCGAGCATGCTCGTCCGAGCTTGGTGCTCGTTCGGGTATTATGGTACTCGTAAGTACTTGCTGTTCGGACGAGTATCTCGCCATGCTCGAGGAAATGGCAACTTCCGCATTGTGCATTTTTGGCGCCTATAAACTCAGCCAATCACAAGCCAGGAGACTCTGCGGTACACCCAGCATCACGTGGGGCCCTTACATGTCAATAGCAGGGGTTGGCTGGCCTGATCAGGTGACCCTGGAATTTACTAGTGACTGCCCGCAGTGCTTGGCTCAGATGCTGTCTGGATGTCGTTAGGGATAGAGCTGCTGCGTTTCAGGGAGAGTGTTAGGGCCTGCATTTAGTTCTTTGTTAGGCAGGAGTGATTTCAAAAGAACGCAACAGCCCTTCTAAGGGCTACAAGACATTTTTTTTTTTTTTTGTCTCCTGGCTGGCACTAGTAGTGCAGCTATCGCCATATATAACCTCTTTTTTTTTATTGTTATATCTCAGTGATACAAATCCATTTCATACAGCAGTGTGGAACCATTCTGTGTGTCACAGTTAAGCTGTCCACTCACCACAAACCACAATCCGTATTTTCTGTCCAGGTGACCCATACTGTACATCACGTAATCAAATATGGTCTTTTGCTCTCACTTATACAGCTACATTAGAAAAATCTCTGTGCGACATTTGTCTGGGTTGCAGTCAAAATAGCCACTGTCAGCAGGGGCTGAGTTTGCTCTCTGATAGTTTCTGCACGTCACGTTAAAAAAATATATATATAAAAAAAAAATATATATATATATATATAAAAAAAAAATTTTTTTTGTTTTATCTCAGTGATACAAATCCATTTCACACAGCTGTGTGGAACCATTCTGTGTGTCACAGTTCAGCTGTTCAGTCACCACAATCCGTATTTTCTGTCCAGGTGACCCATTCTGTTTGTCACGTCAGTGAAAAAGGTCTTTTGCTCTCACTTATACAGCTGCATTAGAAAAATCTCTGTGCGACATTTGTCTGGGTTACAATTAAGCAGACCAAGTCTGCCTATTCTAATAGTTTCCGTGTAATTGCTCCATACTGCACGGTATGTAATATCATACGTAATTTTGCTCTAACTTACCCACCTATATACAAAGCACAATCCGTATTTTCTGTCCAGGTGACACATTCTGTACGTCACGTCAGTGAAAAAGGTCTTTTGCTCTCACTTATACAGCTGCATTAGAAAAATCTCTGTGCGACATTTGTCTGGGTTACAATTAAGAAGTCTGCCTAATCTAATAGTTTTCGTGTAATTGCTCCATACTGCACGAAACGTAATAACATACGTAATTTTGCTCTAACTTATCCACCGATATATTTTCTTGTTCAGATTGAACAAGTTTGTGGGTTTCAGTACAGCAGGCCCATTTATTTTATTTTTTTTATATAATACACTTATATACAGAAAATGTTAAACCCCAGGGCTAAGGGGCGTGGGCATTCAATTACTGCAGGGGGCAGAGGCCGTGGTCCTGGGCAGGGTGAGACAGTACCTGCTGATGAGGGAGCAGGGGAACGCCGCAGAGCTACACTCCCTAGCTTCATGTCTCAACTTACAGGGACACGTGGTAGAGGACTGTTGAAACCACAACAGGTGCGAACAGGTGATGTCGTGGATTGCGGACAATGCTTCAAGTAATTTGTCCACCAGTCAGTCTTACATGCAGTCCACCCACGTTATCCAAGAGAGCACTCCTCTGGCTCCTCCACCTCAACCTCCTTCCCCCCCAGTCTGCCCCCTCCCTGGAAAATTTGGAATGCGATCCGGCATACTCTGAGGAACTGTTTTCTGGACCCTTCCCAGAGTCACAAACCACTTCTCAGGTTGCTGCTGACCTCGTTCCCGATGCCCAAGTTTTCCAACTGTCGCAGTCTGTGGGTGATGATGATGATGACAATGTTGACTTAGTGGAAGAAGTTTGTAAAGAGGTGTTGGACGATGAGGAGACACGGTTGTCAGACAGTGGTGAAGTTGGTCAGGGCAGGAAGTCCGAGGGGGAGAAGACTGAGGAATCGGAGGATGACTAGGTGACTGACCCAAGCTGGGTTGATAAGCCGAGTGAAGACAGTGCTTCTGAGGCGGAGGCGAGTGCTGCACCAGAACAGGTTGGAAGAGGCAGTGGTGTGGCCAGAGGGAGAAGCAGGGCCAGAGCTGGTGCATCAGCAGCAACTGTTTCACATAGTGAAGCTCCCGTGGTGAGGCCTAGATGTTCGCAAGTCTGGAGGTTCTTTAAAGAAAGTGAGGATGACCGACGAACTGTGGTGTGCAACCTGTGCCACACCAGGATCAACAGGGGTGCCACCACTACTAGCCTAACTACCACCAGCATGCGCAGGCATATGAGTGCTAAACACCCCACTCAATGGAACCAAGGCCGTTCACCACCTCCTGCGGGTCACACCACTGCTCCTTCCCCTGTGTCACTCGCTGCCTCTGCTGGTCAACCCCCTGCCCAGGACCCTGGCACGAGTGCCTCCCGCTGGAAAAGCACACCTTCGCCTCCACGATCCTCCACAGCGTCCACCAATGTGTCCCAGCGCAGCGTTCAGCTGTCTTTACAGCAGACACTGGAGCGCAAGAGTAAATACAGTTCCACCCACCCACATGCCCAAGCCCTCAACGTCCACATCTCCAAATTGCTGAGCTTGGAGATGCTGCCCTATAGGCTGGTAGAGACCGAGGCCTTTTGCAATCTCATTGCGGTGGCTGCCCCTCGGTATTCGGTCCCCAGCCGCCACTATTTTTCCCGATGTGCCGTCCCAGCCCTACACCAGCACGTGTCACAGAACATCATCCATGCCCTGACCAATGCTATTTCTGAGACTGGCACCGCTAAACCTCAAGCCAGGCATGGTTGTGTGTGACAACGGGCGTAACCTGGTGGCGGCTCTGCAACTCGGCAGACTGACACATGTGCCATGCTTGGCCCACGTGTTCAATCTAATAGTTCAGCGGTTCCTCAAGACATACCCCAATCTGTCTGATTTGCTCACCAAGGTGTGCCGCATCTGTGCGCATTTCCGCAAGTCGACCACAGATGCTGCCACTCTCAGGGCAGCACAGCACCGCCTACAACTGCCCGTTCACCGACTGTTGTGCGACTTGCCCACGAGATGGAATTCGACATTAAACATGTTATCCAGAGTTTACCAGCTGCGCAGAGCGATTGTAGACTGCCAGATGTCAACTTCCACCAGAACTGGTAGTCAGGTCAGTCAGATTCCTCAAGTCTACAATGAGGAGTGGACGTGGATGTCTGATATCTGCCAGGTGTTGAGCAACTTTGAGGAGTCAACACAGATGGTCAGTGGCGATGCCGCCATTATCAGCCTCGCCATCCCGCTGCTTTGCCTGTTGAAAAACTCACTGCTCAGCATCAAGTCAGATGCTTTGCGCTTGTCACAAGAGACGGTGGAGGAAGATACGTCTCTTGATAGCCAGAGCACCCTCCAGTCTGTTTCTCCTCCTCTTCCTCATCCCCCTCCTCCAATACGCACTGAGAATGTCGGCGAGACAGAAGAGGGTACCAGTGCTCAGTCCTTCTTAACTCTTGAGCGTGTATGGGCTGAAGAGGATGAGGAGGAGGAAATGGAGAGTCAGGCCAGTGAGGAGAGGGAATTATTGCGTGTTGGGACTCCATGTTAGGCTGCCTATCCTCGTGTTAGAAGCATTTTTTCCAACACCGATTACCGGGTGTTCACTCTCTTGGACCCACGGTACAAGCAGAACCTTTCCACTCTCATCCCTGCAGAGGAAAGAAGTATGAGAGTGAATAAATATCAATAGGCCTTGGTGCACAAGCTGAAACAATCCATCCCATCTGATGCCACTAGCGGCAGAGGGCATGGTTCTGTGTGCCAAGTAGCGGGGGAGAGGAGGCGAGCAGGCAGCTTGTCCACACTGGCAGGGGAACGCTCTCCAAGGCCTTTGCCAGTTTTATGTCACCCCAGCAAGACACTGTCACCTGTCCCCAGTCTAGGCAGAGTAGGGGGGAGCTGTACAGAAAGATGGTGAGGGAGTACCTAGCTGACCATACCAACTTCCGTAGCGATCACTCTGCTCCATACAACTACTGGGTTTCAAAGCTAGACCAGTGGCATGAACTGTACGCCTTGGAGGTGCTGGCCTGCCCTGCCTCTAGCGTGTTGTCAGAGCAGGTATTCAGTGCAGCTGGTGGCGTCATCACGGATAAGCATACACGCCTGTCAACTGACAGCGCTAACAGGCTGACGCTTATTAAAATGAACAAAGCCTGGATTTCACCAGAATTCAAATCTCCTCCGGGGGAAAGCAGCTAAAGATTTACATTACTTATGTATCCGATTCCTTTTCTTTTCTTCTCCTCCTCCTCCTCCTCCTTGTCATCTTTGCCTAACGCTGACCAAAAAAACGCCATTTTTTTTAGAGGTCCAACTGGCACTCTTTTACCACAGTTTTTCGGGAGGTCCACCTACAGGCCCTCTCTCCAAACAATTTTTCCGGAGGGCCACCTACAGGCCCTCTCTCCAAACAATTTTTCCGCAGTGTCAACTACATACAGTGTAAAACAATGTTTCAGGAGCGTCAAACAGACAGTCCAAAACAATTTTTCAGGATGCACAAATACCAACATTCAAAAAAAAAAAAAAATTTTCGCTGAGGGTAAACTTTATGTACTCCGAAAATAAAAAAAAAAATTGGAGGCTCAACAAAAGCCATTTCACTGCATTCTCAATCGGACAAAGTCATTGGTGGTGTAACCGCCATGCTGTGTCAGGCTAAATTTTTGGGTGCTTCACCAGCTATCGCATACTAACTCAGTCACTCTGTTGTCACTGCCGCCATACAGGGCCACAAAAAATGTTTGTGGTTCGCCTGCTCCCGCAGTGTCACTCGCTCACTCTGTTGTCACCACCATAGTGGTTTGCACTATAGCAGCCCAAGTCTGCACATTCCCCTTTTTATCTCCAAGTGATCTATACTGCACGTCACATAATAAAATAGGATCTTTTGCTCTCAGTGATACAAATCCATTTCATAAAATCCTTTTTCTCTTTAACTGATCCATACTGAACGTCACTTTTAAACATACGTCTTTTTCCTCTCTTTCTCTCTCTCCAAACTATTTTTCCGGATAGGTGCCATATACGGTATTAAACTGAGAAGAATACATTGAACACATGCCACACTTGATCAATCTCATAGTTGACAACTGTACCGGTTGATGCTAAATTTTTAAGTTGGGGTCCTGCGTCGTCATTTGAACTCCATCCGGCTGTTGTCACCACCACACACGCTAGCCAAGGGGGCACTCCTCTGGCTCTTCCAGCTCAACCTCCTTCCCCCCAGCCTGCCCCCTACCTACAGGCCCTCTCTCCAACAAGGCGTTCGGCCACCCTGAGCATTTCACATACTCTGACCGAGTCTGATCCTGGGGCCGCTCATATACTGCCCACTTGGAGGATTGCGGGGCCTACCTCGTTCACGGTTTGTCAGAATTACTATGCCACTTTCTCCAACCCCTCCTCCTCCACCTTCGAATTACCATCCGTGCTTCACCTCCTGCTACCTCAGTCTAACTCGGTCACTCTGTTGTCACCGCCATGCTGCGTCAGGATAAATTTTTGGGTGGCTCACCTGCTACCTCATTTAACTTGGTTACTTGTTGGTGTCACCGCCATGCTATGTCAGGCTTATGCCTGCATCGTGTGGCTGGGTATAGGAGAGCAGTGCCAGCCTGGGCATGGGTGATGGACCTTCGTTGCACCTAGTTGGGTGCTTCCCTATATATTCTTACCATGCCAGCCATGGGTTGTACATTAACTAATAACAGGGAAAACAAAAAAAAATATTTTACAGGAGGGTCAACCGCAGACACTCCAAAATATTTTACATGAGGGAGTTTCTCCCCATCTGCCATCGTGTTCGGTCAGGCTGTCAGTAGGTACACCACCTCTGTCGTCCGCAGAAGCGGCCACTATGAGGAAGGCCACGGCGAGAACATCCCCTTTTCAATTGAGAGCAAGTGTAGAATTGTAGGAGGATGACACTTTTCCTCGGCAGTGGATTCACCTTCCCCTTTATCATTGCCAGACAACAGTTGGTGAAAAAGTAATTGGCAATGATGAAGAAAATGTAACGGTGCAGTGGACCGTCTGTGACGCAACCTATATATTCCCACCATGCCAGCCATGGGTTGTACATTAACTAATAACAGGGAAAACAAAAAAAATATTTTACAGAAGGGTCAACTTCGGACGCTCCAAAACAAATTTTTAGGAGGCTTGCCTACAGACATTTGACTGCTACCTCAATCTAACTTGGTCACTGGTTGGTGTCACTACGCTGTCACCATGATGTGTCAGGCTTATGCCTGGGTCGGGGGATAGCACAGCAGTGCCAGCATGAGCAGTGGTGTCACCTGCAGGCGGTGATGGACCTTCGTTGCACCTAGTTGGGTGCTTCCCTAACATGTGATGGGCATGTGCCTCACCTTTCTTGGTCTGGGTGAGCACAATTGCCATGAGGGTAACCACCAGGCTGTTGCCTGAGAATTTGGGGTAATGGTGGGATTAGGCAGCCTCAGAGGCATCCATGCATGCTGCCCCTGCTGTTTCCTGTCCATTTCCGTGGTGTTTCCATCATTTTCTGAGGTTTCCAGGTTTTCACCCAGCCTTCCCTAGGCAGAGCCTTGGTCCCCTGCAAAAATGCTCGAGTCTCCCATTGACTTCAATGGGGTTCGTTACTCGAAACGAGCACCCGAGCATCGGGAAAAGTTCGACTCGAATAACGAGCACCCGAGCGTTTTAGTGCTCGCTCATCTCTAATATTTAAACTTTTTTTGTAATAATAAAACTGAAAAGTGGGGCATGCAAAATTTTTCGGCCCCCTTGCATTAATACTTTGTTGCACAACCTTTTGCTGTGATTACAGCTGCAAGTCGGTTAGGGTATGTCTCTATCAGTTTTGCACAGCTAGAGACTAAAATTCTTTCCCATTCTTCCTTGCAAAACAGCTTGAGCTCTTTGAGGTTGGATGGAGAGCATTTGTGAACAGCAGTTTTCAGCTCTTTCCACATATTCTCAATTGGATTCAGGTCTGGACTTTGCCTTGGCCATTCTAAGACCTTGATACGTTTATTTTTGAACCATTCCATTATAGATTTTGCTTTATGTTTGGGATCATTGTCTTGTTGGAAGATGAATCTCGGTCCTAGTCTCAGGACTCCAACAGGTTTTCATCCAAAATTGTCCTGTATTTGGCTCCATCCATCTTCCCATCAATTTTAACCATCTTCCCTGCCCCTGCTGATGAAAAGCAGGCCCAAACCATGATGCTGCCACCACCATGTTTGACAGTGGGGATGGTGTGTTCAGGGTGATGAGCTGTGTTGCTTTTATGCCAAACATATCGTTTTGCATTGTTTCCAATAAGTTTGATTTTTGTTTCTTCTGACCAGTGTACCTTCTTCCACATGTTTGGTGTGTCTCCCAGGTGGATTGTGGCAAACTGTAAAGGAGACTTTTTATGGATATCTTTGAGAAATGGCTTTCTTCTTGCCACTCTTCCATAAAGGCCATATTTGTGAAGCGTTCGACTGATTGTTGTCCTATGGACAGACTCTCCCACCTCAGCTGTAGATCTCTGCAGTTCATCCAGAGTGATCATGGGCCTCTTGGCTGCATCTCTGATCAGTCTTCTCCTTGTTTGAGATAAAAGTTTAGAGGGACGGCCGGGTCTTGCTAGATTTGCAGTGGTCTGATACTCCTTCCATTTCAATATGATTGCTTGCACAGTGCTCCTTGGGATGTTTAAAGCTTGGGAAATCTTTTGGTATCCAAATCCAGCTTTAATCTTCTCCACAACAGTATCACTGACCTGCCTGGTGTGTTCCTTGGTCTTCATGATGCTCTCTGTGCTTTAAACAGAACCCTGAGACTATCACAGAGCAGGTGCATTTATACGGAGACTTGAATGCACACAGGTGGATTCTATTTATCTTCATCAGTCATTGAGGACAACAATGGATCATTCAGAGATCCTCAATGAACTTCTGGAGTGAGTTTTCTGAAAAAGAAAATGGGCCAAATAATTTTGCACGCTCAACTTTTCAGTTTTATTGTTACAAAAAAAGTTTAAATGATCCAATAAATGTCGTTCCACATCACAATTGTGACCCACTTGTTGTTGAATCTTCACCAAAAATTTTAAATGTTATATCTTTTTGTTTTAAGCCTGAAATGTGACAAAAGGTTGAAAAGTTCCTGGTGGCCGAATACTTTTGCAAGGCACTATATGTGGCCATTCTTTCTTTAATAACTGGCATCCGGTATAGAACATCCAAGTGCTTCTTTATAATCCTACACATTTGTGAACTCTTTTCCTGCTCATTTTGACTGACTATATGGGCAAATATTTTCCAGATACATTATATCTTCCTAGATGTGTTTTTGAAGTCATAGTCCATTTAATCAAAATGACCAAATAGCCCTTAACAAATACTTAGCATTGTAATTACAATTTGCCTGAGAAATTGTGAATATTATTGTACAATTACTGAGCACAAAGCATAAACCATACCATTATTTAGATACATCTGTTCTAGATGTACGTGTATTTACATGTATAATATCTTAAGTACTTTTTTACTCTAGGAAAACATTTTTAGATTTTAACATAGAAAATCATTAACATTTTAACATAGAAAAACATTAACATTTTAAGATACTGCCATATCAGTAAGTATAATGAAGTGTGAAAAGTAGTTGAAAGCAATTCAGTATGTAATGTACTGTAAAAGTGTTCACTTTTTCATCAAGCTGCAGGAGTCATTTGTGTGTGACCATAAGGAGCAGAATATTTAATTTTTCCACTAATTGCATATTTAACCTTTTTCTTTAAGTCCTTTAATAAGACCCGCAGGTGGCTCACTTTTAAGCAGTTAAGGAAACATTACCCTTTAATTGAATATTCTTTACAAAGACAAATCTTGTTGAACATGCTACTACTTGTACTGTACTTTTAGTTAAATTTTAAAAAGAAAAGTAAATTTGCATGACATACAATGTAGCTACTTATTTTTTTCCATTAAATAGGTGAACTAATGTGTTAGTACTTTTCAATGTTAAACTTTTTGATACTGTATGTTTATGATACAGCATTTCTACCTGCTTTTGTCTAGAAGTTTTCTCTGTATAAACCACAAGAATTTCATACCAAAGAGTTTCACAGTGAAATTAGTGAATAAAGCAAAACTCCAAAAACATTTTGTTCAGAAGAAACAAATGAATACTAACAACTGATAAATCATTATAGTTTAGAGATAACATGTTCACACTAACATCATTGGTTCTACTTACAACAGAGTCAAGATGTTGGTGGAGTCGTTTATATGACATTAATGAATCCTAAGGCATCCCATTGACTCGGGCTTCTTTTTAAAAAAAAAAAAGACAAACAGCGTTAGTCTCAGACTTTCTGTCAAAAGCCTCACTTCCTTCACTTACTCCCTTCTTAATTAGATGCTCTGAATGCCCCAATCACAGAACTAGAAATTCAAAAATTCATTGTATCACTACCGCAAGGGAAAACCCCGGGACCTGATGGTCTATCTAACGAATATTATAAGCACTTGAGCAGCTCACTATCTCCCCATTTATTACACATATTCCAACACTGTATGTCAGGTAATCCCTTCCTCACAGACATGCTAAAAGCCATGATTATCATACTTCCTAAGTCGGGTAAGCCTAGTGACAGCCCCCAAAACTTTCGGCCCATTTCGCTATTAAATTCGGACATTAAAATCTTCGCCAAATTAGTTGCCTCTAGATTATCCTGTATCCTCCCCTCCCTCATTAACGCAGACCAAACCGTCAAAGGGCATTTAGCTTCAGATAACACCCGGAAAGTTTTGGATTTATTTAACTATGCTGAACTTCACCAACAACCCCTTTTTAGTAGTATCACTCGAAGCCGAAAAGGCGTTCGATCGTTTACATTGGCCATATGCCTTTTCTGTACTTGATGTCATGGGCTTCCAAGGTTCTATTATCAATGCAATATCCAGTTTTATACTCCACTCCATCTACTAAGGTGTTTGTTAACGGTGTGATATCTGCCAGCTTCCCAATAACCAACGGGTCTCGTCAGGGTTGCCCACTATCCCCTCTATTGTTCATATTGGCACTAGAGCCTCTAGACCAACATATTAGACTTACTGAATGAATTAACGGTTTCAAAGTAAACTCCACTACACATACTATTTCGCTGTATGCTGATGACATTATTTTGACTCTTTCCAGCCCAACTGTCTCTCTTGGTAAAGCATTAGAAATTATTTCCCATTTCGGCTTACTGTCTTATTATAAAGTCAAAATCCCAGGCCCTTCCTATTAATATACCCCCTAATGCTCCACGTCAACTTAAAGCCCTTTTTCCCCTGGATTGTCAAACCTCTGAACTGAAATACCTAGGTATTAAGCTTACTCACCCGTGCTCCCTATTATATAAACAAAATTTTTAACCCTTTCTCTCTACTCTGACACAAGACCTCAATAGCTTTGCCATGAAAAATGTCTCCTGGGTGGAAAAAATGGCCTCCTTTCAAATGATGACCTTATCAAAATTAATATATTTACTTACAGCCCTCCCAATTTCAATTCTTGAATCTTTCTTTAAAACAGCACAAACCCTTTTAAATAAATACCTATAGCAGAAAGGTCGACCTAGTATCGCATTTAATTTACTAACCAGTAGACCTCAAGCAGAAGACTTTGGTCTCCCCTCTGTTAAAGATTACTATAGAGCTATAGGCCTATCCTTTCTTAGGGAATGGTGGGGTAACACTTCCAATAAACCATGGGTACAAATTGAATTGTCTTCCATCAACAAAGGTTCCTTAAGAGATTATCTTATACACCTTACGTGGACCTAAAACACATCAAAAATTGGCTCACTCACTGTTAAGCATGCCGAAACCTTGTGGAGACTCTTCCATGAATCACATGGCACTCCAAACACTCCACTTCTCAAATATGCTCCATTATAGAAAACAATGTTGAAGGTTTGGACTTGTCGGCTTGGGGTATAGACGCCATAAACCATGTTATACACAACCACTCCATATTACCATTTGCTTCCTTACAGGACTCTTTCCACCTCCCACACAAGGAAGTTTACAACTAATTAAGAGTGAAACACTTTTTGGACTCGCTTATTAAAACTACTCCAAAAGTTAACTTGCATAAGAAACATACCACGAGATAGATAGATATATATTATCTATCTATATCTATATATATCTTGCTGGTCGACAAAGCAAAGTTTAGTAAATCTAAACCCATTTTAGCTTGGGAGGCAGATTTGGGTCTCTAATTTACAGAAGATGAATGGTCCAAAGCCATTAATTTCCTCACTACTAATTTTAAATGTGTGACTCACTACGAAGCAGGAGTGATGACTCTTTTAAGATGTTACTTTACACCTGATAGACTAAGCCGTATGTACCCAGGAGTATCGGCGTGTTGCTGGAGAGCATGTGGCCGCACTGGCACGTTGTACCATACGCTCTGGTCATGCCCAAAACTGGTCAATTATTGGCAACAGATATTTATACTCAGTTCTAGCATTACTTCAACACCAGTCCCCCGTCTCCAGAGCTAGCTCTGCTATTTATAGGTATACACAACCTCTGCTCATCCTACAGTACGCCATAGGATAGGTCACCTCTTACTAAGTGCCAAACTGGTTGTTACTAGACATTGGAAGTCGTATAACCCCCCCCCCCCCTATAATGCAAGAAGTAATACATATAGTGAACACTATGTGCAGATATGAACATTCCCTACCATTCTCCATCTTAGACCCAAAGAAGAGAGATAAGACATGGGCCCCTTGGTTAACTCACCTACTCTATACCCCATAAAATGCCATCATGCTCCCAAGACTTTATGTAATGTACTGACACCACCTACCAAGTCATGTTTTTCGTTAATTGTTGTATTTTTTTTTATTATTTATTTTGTTCATTTGTTTAAAGATAAAAAGATATCATTGTGCTTCCCTCTGATGGATTTGAAACCCATGCAGGGACCTATAATAATGCCTTCTGACTACCACTGATAACTAGTTAATATGTGCAGTACACAGGAAATCTGAAAAACAAGACTTGTGGTTAGGGTTGTATACTGATCTTATTGTGCCCCATACAAACATTACTGCCACCCCTGCCCCTCCCATTATGTATCTATGGCATACATATTTAATTTAAAAAATGTAATAAAAATAATTCATGTGCCTCACCTACTTAACCAACTTCTACATCAGCAAAAGTGGAACAGGAGCTAAAGGACATAAATCATAAGGTCATAAATATGGGATAGACAACTGACATAAATATATTGGTAAATCTCCTGCCTACCTTCACATATCTCAGCATATTCCATTGAGAAACCTCTGGATGATACTAAAAGACTAAAAGCAGATCCTTGACCAAATAAATACATTCTGCATTAAACAAATGCCAGAATCAAGATTTTATATATAGAAAATATTATGAATATCTGAAGCTTGTTGGAATTGGCAATTGAAGACTTGAATGGAAAAGAGCCACAGGGTGGCCAACAAAGGGATGTACTTCCTCAATGCACTTGTTATCAGCTTAGTCAGGAGGCATCTCCTGATTAAACTAACGTGAAACATGCATTGAAGCAGAGCCTGACGTTGAATGTCCATTTATTTTGTGTAGGCACAGGCTCCTCTGTTGGTATTATTATTTTTTGTTACTAATGAAATACTTTATACACTTACAGCTTGAATAATGATTAAATATGGTTCCTAGTGTTTCTGTGGATTAGGTCCCTGTGATATTTTTGGTAGCGTTATACAAATGCATTGTAGCAATATATCCACATAGGAGAGGGTTTTTCTTTGATTAGGTTTTACATCATTTGCATAGACTGAAATCTAAATAACATGATTAAGTTTTATCTACAGAAAACCTGACATTGATTAGAAAGAAAATAAAGCAAATATCTACCAAGAAAGAGAACCATCTTGCTAGTGCCACCTATTTAAAGTGGCTCCCTATGAGTCAAGATCCAACTTTCTAAGAAGAATTGGGATTTGACAAAGGAATATAGCCAAGCCAGATATTCATCTATGTCATAAGTCAAAACAGACGTAATGGTGTATAACAATGTATAAACAAGGATTCTTGCAACAAAAATTAAGTGCTGGGCCTGGAAACCATCAATTATTTATTATATTACTTCTGAGATAAATTAAAGATATATATATATATATATATATATATATATATATATATATATATATATATATATCAATATAAATTAACTTCAAAGAAAGGTATATAAAAATATAGAAAGTTCTTATTGAATACAGTCACATCTTAAAGCGTTCTTGGAGATTGGTACTGGAGACAATACTGATTCTCTGACATGTTTTCTTTGCTTGAGAATGTAATTATGAAAAGACAATATTTGCAGAAGTGCTAGCAAATACTATGTAGTGTATATTTTAGACTGTTAATGTTTATTCAAAGTGTTTCACTGTGGTGATAAATTAGGGAAATTATAGACTAGAATCAGAGTCTTTACACATCTCATAGAGACAGTCATTCTTGTTTCTTATAACCTTACCTACATATCATACACTGACTTACCATTATATGTTATTATTACAATTACCAGGCTATTCAGTGGATACACATTTGTGCAGAACCATTTCTTTGCTCATCTCATTCTGTTTACTGATAGCTTACCCAACTCTGTTTTCTGAAATGGAGATGCGATGGAGATAAATTGTATTCATTTTGTGATTACAGGTGATCACAAGTGATTACAGTGCTATAAGGTTAAAGATGTTAACTTATTTTTTTGTATGCAGACTTCTACAATTATCGACCACATTATACTTTGCTTTGGAGGCATACAGCTTTATAAACCACATCATACAAGTGCGGTTTTGCTTACATACTCCAGGTTATTGAGCTAGTTAACATTACATTACAAATACTCTAAGTAAAGAAAGGCAGTCTCTCACAGTAATATAGTGTGCACTTGTTAAACAAGTGTGCATGATACCCTTAGCATCATATACAGTTGCATATTCAGAAGTGGACATGGGGGGGGAGTGGCCCCATGTTGTAGCTGGGTCAAAATTACAGAAGGAGGGTCCAACACAAAAAGGTGGGGCCAACACCAGTAGGCAGGGTCAACACAATTAGGTCTGGTTAGCAATACCATAGTGGAGCACAGAATATTGCCATGATAGAACCTCGTACCACAGCGTGACAAAAAATACTGCCCAGCAGCACCAGGTAGCACAGAATTATTCTCCAGAAGCTGCTTTTCTCGGGTCATGGCCGTCTGGGACATACTGTTTTCCTCCTCCAGTTTTCTTGAATTAAGATATAGATTTGAGGCTTTAGGAAATGAGATGTGTGCAAATCATTTCTACCTTCAACAGGCTGCCTGGTCTTTCAGTGCTACTAAACACATGGGAAAATATCTTGAATTAAGATATAGATTTGAGGCTTTAGGAAATGAGATGTGTGCAAATCATTTCTACCTTCAACAGGCTGCCTGGTCTTTCAGTGCTACTAAACACATGGGAAAATACAGCCCTACACTCATGTAATTGTAGACATTTTCTTTTCTCATCATCTCCATTCATCCAAAGCCTCCAAGACAACTTTAGAGTATGCACAAATACTTAGATGTCTCACTTTCCCAACCTTCTCAACATAAACTCCCTGTCCTCATGCCCCAACAATGTTATCCTGCTGCCATCTCCAATATTGTGAACACTGTGCTCCCCAAAGACCCCAAATACTATGCTGCAGAAATAATAATGCCACAGAGATTGGCTTACAGAAAATTCTAGTATCAGAATTGTGCCAAGTAGACTGCCCTCAATAGTTATAATGCTCTTATACTGCTCCCATTAGAATTAATGGCCCTCTATTGAGGCTACTCCAGAGTGGATCCAACAGACATAAAGCCTCCTGTAGTGGCCCAGTAGTCATAAAGGCCCCACAATTTCCCCAGTAGTAATAAAGTTCTCTATATTGCCTTCAGTATTAGTAATATTCCTTTAGTCCCCATTAATTATAATTTCCTCTATACAGTAGTAGTCCCAATAATAATGCCCCAAGTATGAATAATGCTCATATAGTGCCCCCAGTAATAATGCCCTCTATAGTTTGCTCAGTATAACTAATGCCCTTATAGTGCCCACATCATTTTTAAAGTCCCTGATAGCGTTTCTAGTAGTAATAATGCCCCTGATTGTGTGCCCCTGAAAAATGCCCCCCCCCCCAGTAATATGTGCCTGATGTGGTTGAAAGTAAAATACATTTATCAAATCTATTTGCTGCTTCCTAACAAGCTACTTAAATAATTCTCTTCTAAGAGAGATGGTGTGTGCATTATTGCAGTGTTCCACGCCCGGAATATAATGGTTTGGTATAAAGCAGACACAGAAACTGTGCAATCTCTAGTTTTATTGACATATACTGTAAACTTCTACATGCAAATATTAATTATGGTTATCGAGCAATTAGTCCATAAATAATTTACTAATTGTCTCCATTTGTCAAGTATATTATGTGTGGCGGAAGTAAAGTTGCTCTGGCAATTATCTTGCACAGTACATACTGCAGATTTGTCTTTTTATGTATGAGATTCTAATAAAAGTCAAACTAAGCAGAGATGTAAATATCATACTTATTCAGACCAATACAAAATGTTATTTTTTATTTTTTCAGTTACTTTATTCTGGTTTCCAAACAGGCATGTTTTTTTCCAACAGGCATGAATCTATATGCATTCTATAACTATATTACTTTAGAAAAGGATGTCCAAGGGTTTAAACAGAGAAAAATAATTATGGGTTTCCTATCAGTATCTAATGCCCACTGCTGTAAGCATAGCTCTGCAGTCTTATTCTGAAGCTCTACTGTATAAACACTACACAGTGTGAGTGAAGAGCTCCGTCCACCCCAGGCTCCTATACGCTTAATTAGCTCTTCTTGTGACCCACAATGGGCAAAAAACGTGTGGGTAAGCCCTCCAGGATACCATCTGATCCAGAGGGAGCCCATCTGACCCAGACCCTGGACACTTACTTGCTCCAGAACGCCACTCTCCTGAATTGCAAGATGGTGGCGCCACGTGGCAGGCTGGAGCAGGAGGAAGAAGCAGCGCTGGCTGACTCGTCTCCTCCAGCAGCGCGGGTGAGTGCGGAGACTGCCTCCACAAAGCTGCAGCCCTGATACCCTGCATGCTCCTCCTCAGGTCCACCTGAGATCCCTAGTTATGAGGAAGATGGCAGAGATCATTATGCTATGCCCCAATTGGGCTCTGTAGTCACCCAGAAAGCTCCAGCAGCAGAAAGGACAGTGATTACTGAAGCTGATAAACCTGCATCAGAACCCCCTATGCTTATGAGGGAATTAACCCCTCCAACACCTCTGCAGTCATCACCTGCTGCCCTGGGGACCTCTCAGCTGTGTTATATAGGACATTCTTTTAGCAAAGTAGTGAGGGGAGGAGTCTAGAGATGAGCGAGCACTAAAATGCTCGGGTGCTCGTTATTCGAGTCGAACTTTTCCCGATGCTCGGGTGCTCGTTTCGAATACTGAACCCCATTGAAGTCAATGGGAGACTTGAGCATTTTTGCAGGGGACCAAGGCTCTGCCTAGGGAAGGCTGGGTGAAAACCTGGAAACCTCAGAAAATGATGGAAACACCACGGAAATGGACAGGAAACAGCAGGGGCAGCATGCATGGATGCCTTTGAGGCTGCCTAATCCCACCATTACCCCAAATTCTCAGGCAACAGCCTGGTGGTTACCCTCATGGCAATTGTGCTCACCCAGACCAAGAAAGGCGAGGCAAATACCCATCACATGTTAGGGAAGCACCCAACTAGGTGCAACGAAGGTCCATCACCGCCTGCAGGTGACACCACTGCTCATGCTGGCACTGCAGCTGACATCAAGTTTAGTATCTGTTCTTATCAGTTGCTGTGGCTGTTGGTGGTAAAGTGGTGAGCATAGCTGCTTCCCAAGCAGTTGACCCGGGTTCGATTCCCGTCTATCGCAGGAGGCAATTAAAAGAAGATCTAAAAAAAAATCCGTACAATATCTAATACGTCCCCTACCTGGGTAAATTGTTTGGAGAGAGGGCATGTAGGTGGGGGGGAAGGAGGTTTCGCTGGAAGAGCCAGAGGAGTGCCCCCTGGGCTAGCGTGTGTGGTGGTGACAACAGCCGGAGTGGATTTGGAAAAACTGTTGCTTCAACCGGTATGGTATCGATTCTTCTCAGTTTAATACCGTATACGTCCCCTATCTTGGGACCCTATATTTCATGGATTTTTCGACCACGGAAAATGTAAAAAGAGCTTGCTCTGGCCAGGGGAGTGTCTTTCCCACTGCAGCTAAGGGGACGTGTCCATGCTCTGCCTATCACAGGTCAGGAGGCATTTAAAAGAAGAAAAACAAAAAACATCAGTACAATATCTAATACGTCCCCTATCCGGGTAAATTGTTTGGAGAGAGGTCCTGTAGGTGGGGGGCAGGCTGGGGGGAAGGAGGTTGAGCTGGAAGAGCCAGAGGAGTGCCCCCTGGGCTAGCGTGTGTGGTGGTGACAACAGCCAGATGTAGTTAGAATGACGACGCAGGACACCTGCTTAAAAATTTAGCATCAACCGGTACAATTGTCAATTATGAGCTTGATCAATTGTGGCATGACTTTTAAATGGATATTGCATGTGGTCACGTACTCCCTGGAACCCCATAATCACCCCTTCTCTGATGTGCTAGCCCGCAACATTCTCTGCCCCAATTAGCAAGACCTTTTGCTGTTTCCGTGTGCTGACAGTGTGGATTTACCAGTGTTGTCTGAGGAGGTGGTGGACAATGGCGAGACACAGGTGTCGGGGGGGTGAGGTAGTTGTATGGGAAGCAAGTTACAGTGGGGACTCCTAGGGGGGGACTTTCTCATGATGGGACAGATTCAACTTGGGTGGATCAGGCACAGGAACAGATCTTTTTTTTTTTTTGTTTATTTAACTTTTATTTAGCAAAAATAACCACAGAGATATTTATTCATTGTCTTCTCTGCGCAGTGTGGCGTTGGGGTTCGTCACTTTGATGGCGAGCAGTGCCGCTCTCTGCACAATGGTCTTTAGGTTCTTAGATGGAGACGTTGTGGGCGATTTCAGCACAGAAGGACTTTTTGCTCATCAACAGAACCTCGAGCTCCTTGACATTGTGGACCAGGAATTTGTGGAACCCTGTGGGCAGCATGTGTTTGGTCTTCTACTTGCTACCGTATCCAATGTTGGGCAATATAGATACGCAGGTAATATTATTTTTCAAACCTATCCAAAAAATAAAAATTTACGCAGTTTGCGCAAATAAAACTGGAAAATGGAATTGGAGCGAGGGCCTGTAGGTGGACCTCCGGAAAAATTGTTTGGACAGAGGGCCTGTAGGTGGACCTCCGGAAAAATTTTTTGGACAGAGGGCCTGTAGGTGGACCTCCGGAAAAATTGTGGTAAAAGAGTGCCAGTTGGACCTCTGAAAAATGACGTTTTTTTGGTCACCGTTAGGCAAAGACGATATGATGGAGGAGGAGGAGGAGTAGAGAAGAGGAATCGGATACATAAGTTATTTAAATCTTTAGCTGCTTTCCCCCGGAGGAGATTTGAATTCCGGTGAAATCCATGCTTTGTTCATTTTAATAAGCGTCAGCCTGTCAGCGCTGTCGGTTGACAGGCGTGTACGCTTATCGGTGATGACGCTACCAGCTGCACTGAATACCCGCTGACAGCACGCTAGCGGCAGGGCAGGCCAGCACCTCCAAGGCGTACAGCGCCAGTTCAGGCCACGTGTCCAGCTTTGAAACCCAGTAGTTGTATGGAGCAGAGTGATCGCTACGGACGTTGGTATGGTCAGCTAGGTACTCCCTCACCATCTTACTGTACAGCACCCCCCTACTCTGCCTAGACTGGGGACAGGTGACAGTGTCTTGCTGGGGTGACATAAAACTAGCAAAGGCCTTGGAGAGCGTTCCCCTGCCAGTGCTGGACAAGTTGCCTGCTCGCCTCCTCTCCCCTGCTACTTGGCACACAGAACCATGCCCTCTGCCGCTAGCGGCGTCAGATGGGAAGAATTGTTTCAGCTTGTGCACCAGGGCCTGTTGATATCTATTCACTCTCATACTCCTTTCCCCTGCAGGGATGAGAGTGGAAAGGTTCTGCTTGTACCGTGGGTCCAGGAGAGTGAACACCCAGTAATCGGTGTTTGAAAAAATTCTTCTAACACGAGGGTCACAGGATAGGCAGCCTAACATGAAGTCTGCCATGTGTGCCAGAGTCCCAACACGCAAGAATTCCCTCTCCTCACTGGCCTGACTCCATTTCCTCCTCCTCCTCCTCCTCCTCCAAGTCATCCTCCTCCTCCAAGTCCTCCTCTTCAGCCCATACACGCTCAAGAGTTAAGGACTGAGCACTGGTACCCTCTACTGTCTCGCCGACATTCTCCTCCTCTTCCTCCTCATCCTCATCCTCCTCCTCCGATACGCGCTGACAAACAGACCGGAGGGTGCTCTGGCTATCAAGCGACTTATCTTCCTCCACCATCTCTTGTGACAAGCGCAAAGCATCCGACTTGATGCTGAGCAGTTAGTTTTTCAACAGGCAAAGCAGCGGGATGGTGAGGCTGATAATGCAGGCATCGCCGCTGACCATCTGTGTTGACTCCTCAAAGTTGCTCAACACCTGTCAGATATCAGACATCCACGTCATTGTAGACTTGAGGAATGTGAGAGACCTGACTACCAGTTCTGGTGGAAGTTGACATCTGGCAGTCTACAATCGCTCTGCGCTGCTGGTAAACTCTGGATAACATGTTTAATGTGGAATTCCATCTCGTGGGCACGTCGCACAACAGTCGGTGAGCGGGCAGTTGTAGGCGGCGCTGCGCTGCCCTGAGAGTGGCAGCATCTGTGGTCGACTTGCGGAAATGCGCACAGATGCGGCGCACCTTGGTGAGCAAATCAGACAGA
Organism: Rhinella marina; assembly: GCA_900303285.1. NCBI lineage: Eukaryota > Metazoa > Chordata > Amphibia > Anura > Bufonidae > Rhinella > Rhinella marina. Next base: position 23,698 of record ONZH01030287.1, read on the forward strand.
TTGGGGTATGTCTTGAGGAACCGCTGAACTATTAGATTGAACACGTGGGCCAGGCATGGCACATGTGTCAGTCTGCCGAGTTGCAGAGCCGCCACCAGGTTACGCCTGTTGTCACACACAACCATGCCTGGCTTGAGGTTCAGCGGTGCCAGCCACACATCGGTCTGCGCCGTGATGCCCTGTAACAGCTCTTGGGCGGTGTGCCTTTTGTCAGCTCAGCAGTTTGAGCAACGCCTGCTGGCGCTTACCCACGGCACTGCTGCTGCGCCTAGAGCTACCGACTGAAGGCGCCGTGCCCACGGATGGTAATTCGGTGGAGGAGGGGTTGGAGGAGGAGGCATAGTACGTCTGAGAGACCGTGACCGAGGTAAGCCCCGCAATCCTCTGTGTGAGCAGTACATGAGCGGCCCCAGGGTCATTCTCGGTCCCAGCCTCCACCAAGTTAACCCAATGTGCCGTAAGTGAGATATAGTGTCCCTGCACGGCAGCACTTGTCCACGTGTCCGTGGTTAGGTGGACCTTCTCAGAAACAGCGTTCGTCAGGGCACGGATGATGTTCTGTGACACGTGCTGGTGTAGGGCTGGGACGGCACATCGGGAAAAATAGTGGCGGCTGGGGACCGAATACCGAGGGGCAGCCACCGCCATGAGATTTCGAAAGGCCTCGGACTCTACCAGCCTATAGGGCAGCATCTCCAGGCTAAGCAATTTGGAGATGTGGACGATGAGGGCTTGGGCATGTGGGTGGGTGGAACTGTATTTCCTCTTGCGCTCCAGCGTCTGCTGTAAAGACAGCTGAACGCTGCGCTGGGACACGTTGGTGGACACTGTGGAGGATCGTGGAGGCGAAGGTGTGGTTTTCCAGCGGGAGGCGCTCGTGCTGGGGTCCTGGGCAGGGGGTTGACTAGCAGAGGCAGCGAGTGACGCAGGGGGTTGACTAGCAGAGGCAGCGAGTGACACAGGGGAAGGAGCAGTGGTGTGACCCGCAGGAGGTGGTGAACGGCCTTGGTTCCATTGAGTGGGGTGTTTAGCACTCATATGACTGCGCATGCTGGTGGTGGTTAGGCTAGTAGTGGTGGCACCTCTGCTGATCCTGGTGTGGCACAGGTTGCACACCACAGTCCGTCAGTCATCCTTACTTTCTTTAAAGAACCTTCAGACTTGCAAACATCTAGGCCTCTCCACGGGAGCTTCACTACGTGAAACAGTTGCTGCTGATGCACCAGCTCTGGCCCTGCTTCTCCCTCTGGCCACACCACTGTCTCTTACAACCTGTTCTGGTGCAGCACTCGCCTCCGCCTCAGAAGCACTGTCTTCACTCGGCATATCAACCCAGCTTGGGTCAGTCACCTCGTCATCCTCTGATTCCTCAGTCTGCTCCCCCCTTGGAATTCCTCCCCTAACAACAACTTCACCACTGTCTGACAACCGTGTCTCCTCATCGTCCGACACCTCTTTACAAACTTCTTCCACTAACTCAACATTGTCATCATCATCACCCACAGACTGTGACAGTTGGAAAACTTGGGCATCGGGAACGTGGTTATCAGCAACCTGGGAAGTGGTTTGTGACTCTGGGAAGGGTCCAGAAAACAGTTCCTGAGAGTATGCCGGATCGCATTCCAAATTTTCCTGGGAAGGGGTAGACTGGGGGATAGGAGGTTGAGGTGGAGGAGCCAGAGGAGTGCTCCCTTGGGTAACGTGGGTGGGCTGCGTGGAAGACTGACTGGTGGACAAATTACTTGAAGTATTGTCCGCAATCCACGAGATCAGCTGTTCGCACTGTTGTGGTTTCAACAGTCCTCTACCACGTGTCCCTGTAAGTTGAGACATGAAGCTAGGGAGTGTAGCTCTGCGGCGTTCCACAGCTCCCTCATCAGCAGGTACTGTCTCGCCTTGCCCAGGACCACGGCCTTTGCCCCCTGCAGTAATTGAATGCCCACGCCCTCGTCCTCGACCCTTAGCCCTGGGGTTCAACATTTTCTGTATATAAGTGTATGATATATATATATAAAAAAAAAAAAAAAAACGGGCCTGGTGTACTGAAACCCACAAACTTGTTCAGTCTGGTTTAATTAAGTGACGTACAGAAAGTGTCACCTGGACAGAATATACAGATTGGAGTGAGTGTGCTGAACTGTGACACACAGGTTACACGCAGCTGTGTGAAATGGATTTGTATCAATGAGCTAAAACAACAAAAAAACAATTTTTTTAAAATATTTTTTTTGTTTTGTTTTATTGGAACGTGACGTGCAGAAACTATGGTAGAGCTGACTGACACCCTACTGACGGTGGCTATTTAGACTGCGACCCAGACAAATGTCGCACAGAGATTTTTAGGATCAAGCTGTATACTTGACAGGTAGCAAATGACTTGGTTCTATTCTGTGACGTACAGAAAGTGTCACCTGGACAGAAAATAGTGAGTGTACTGAACTGTGACACACAGAATGGTTCCACACTGCTGTGTGCAATGGATTTGTATCACTGAGATATAACATAAATAAAAAGGGGGTTATATATGGCGATAGCTGCACTACTAGTGCCAGCCAAGCCAGGAGACAAAAAAAATGTCTTCTAGCCCTTAGAAGGGCTGTTGGGTTCTTTGTGGGTGATTCCTGCCTAACAGAGAACTAAATGCAGGCCCTAACACTCTCCCTGAAAGGCAGCAGCTCTATCCCTAACGACATCCAGACGGCATCTGAGCCGAGCACCGCGGCCAGTCACTAGTATATTCCAGGGTCACCTGATCAGGCCAGCCAACCCCTGCTATCGACATGTAAGGGCCCCACGTGATGCTGGGTGTACCGTAGAGTCTCCTGGCTTGTGATTGGCTGTGTTTATAGGCGCCAAAAAAGCATGATGCGGAAGTTGCCATTTCCTCGAGCATGGCGAGATACTCGTCAGAGCAGCGAGCACTTACGAGTACCCTAATACTCGAACGAGCACCAAGCTCGGACGAGTATGCTCGCTCATCTCTAGAGGAGACTCATCCTCCATTTTGAATGACCCTCATCAGATGCTGCCTCATTCGCCTGTCACCCCTACTGAGGAACCCATGCCAGCCCTGACGTCACTGCTGCTGCTGCCTCCTCTACAAGAAGCCTCTCTCCTCTTCCACAAAAATATAGGGCAGTTGAGGAACCAAGAGGCTCCCAGCTTTCACCCAGTAATGCTCCCGCCACACCAGCAGACATTGGCATCCCACAGATCTGGAGAACCCGTTCTCCATCTAGACACAGCTCTTCCTCTTCAGACTCTGATGGCCCAGGCACTTGTACTAATCCTCCCTCTTACTGGTGGTCCCATATCCAACAACTGCCCACTAAGCAGGACTTTAGGGCCCTAATTTCGGAAGTTAAAGACGCTTTTAAAGAAGAACTGATGGCGGTGTGACAAGATGTACACAGTGTGGGCCAAAGTGTGCACCAACTAGAAGAAGACCATAATGCTTCACGCACAGTAATCCGCACCCTTCAAAAACAAACGTCTTCCCATACTCTTGAATTACGTGATTTGCAAAACCATGTTGAAGATTTGGATAACAGGGGGCGTCAACATAATATTAGAATACATGGTGTTCGGGAGACCAAGGTGACAAATATGTCTGCTCTATCCTCCTCTCTACTGTTGAATACAATACTGTTCTGGATCGTTCCCTGTCACATCCTATTCCGATGGATCGTGCCCATAGAGCACTTAGACAAAAATGGATGGAAGGACCTCCACTTGACATCTTTTGCTACATTAATGACTTCAGTCTCAAAGAGGACATTATGGCGAAAGCACGTGCTATTCAACAATTGGAATACCAAGGCGCCAAAGTGTCACTGTTACAAGATCTATCATGGATCACCCTCCAAAAACTCAGAACCCTAAAACCTTTATTGGATTTGCTTTGCAAGAACTGTTTCTTACCGTTGGGGCTTTCCCTTCAGCCTCACTGCTTGGAAAAACGGTACAACAGCAGTCATCAAGAATCTGGAGGACCTTCCTGACTTCTGCGCCCGCTTTGCCCTGACCCCACCACAGCTTCCTGACTGGGATGTGCCCGCCACTCTACCTCCGATCCCGGCAACCTGGATCATGGTGGGCCCCTGCAAACATCGCCTATGTACAACGACAGCAGATAGAAGTTCAACCCCCTCTTCTTAGGGGCCTTAACACCTGAAGTGCTATTCAGTCTTTTTTTTTTCCCTTGCCTTTCTTTTTCGTTCTCTGCTTCATATTTTCTCTTCCTGCTATGAATCCCAATCCTGATATAGATGTTCATTGTGGATCCCTCTGCCTCTGTGGAGTACTGGGGCAGAGACCCTTTAGTCCTTGATTACGGTAAATAGGCTTTTGCCACTTTCCCCATACCGAGTTCAATACTGTTGGCTAAACTACCATTGGTTAGCTGTATCATTAGTTCTTTCTGCTTCTTGACGTAATGGTTTCAGTTCTGACAATGCCTTTAATGTAAAAAATGTTGATTATAACTTATGTTTTCTCTCCATATCTGATTTTTACCTCTTTCATTCCTGAGGGTCACATTCTAAGGGGGTTTTGGAAGGAGTAGCCTGGCACCCTTCACCCGACATTCCTCCCTATGTAGGTTTGACACATTAACATGCTACCTACTTTTTTTCCTTCCTTATGGCTAAGATTATGTTGTTAAATGTAAAAGGCCTGAACTCTAATTTCAAGAGACTTATTACACTGGGATAAATGCGTAGGTCCAGAGCTGCTATTGTTCTTTTACAGGAGATGCATCTTACAGCTGATGGTTCCTTTGCTTTCGCTAAACACCAGTTCCCTAGTGTATTCACGGCTTCTACTAATTCCAAATCCGCTGGAGTCGCCATCCTTGTCTCCAGGTCCTGTCCTCTTCAGTTCGATAAGGTCCAAGCTGATCCTTCTGGACGTTATCTCATACTCCAAGGTACTCTGTCTGGGGTGGGCTTACAGTTGTGCGCGGTCTCTGATCCCAACTCAGGTCAGCTCTCCTTTCTTTTCTCTTTACTTACTGCGTTCTCTTCTGTTCGTGGAAGGGTTAAGCTAATTTTAATGTTCCGTTCTCTGAGCACGTTGATAGACTCACCATTCTCCCAAAGCCCCCGTCTTCCCAATGTAAATGCATTTCCGGAGGCTTTTGTTAATTGATCCTTACTCACTCCCTTTATGACCTATGGCGAGTAGATAACCCTATTTCTTGCCAATATTCTTTGTATTCCAATCCCCAACTCACACATACGAGAGTTTATTATTTTTGGGGGAATATTATGGCCCTTGGGTCACTAGTAGAAGCATCTATTAGACCGATATCGTGGTCGCACCACGCTCCCATATATGTAGAACGGTCTTCCCTCTGTCACCTTGAGAGGTACACATTGACTCCCTTTTGACTAATCCTGTTACGCGTGATGAACTTCGTTCTTCACTATCCCAGTATTTTATGGAAAATGCCCCTTCTGCGCCTTCCCTAGGTGTCTTGTGGGAGGCCCATAAGGCGGTGTTCTGTGGTGTATGTATCTCCCTCTCTTCATGGCTTAAAGACCGCTCTGCTGCTGCTTTTACTCCACACGCTATTAGGGATCGTCAGGGGGTGCTCCAATATCCTCCTGAGACTATTGCTAACTTATTCCACACGTACTACTCAGCCCTTTACTCCCTTCCTACTACTCTACCTGCAGACGAGACAGCACGTAACATGTTCTTAGATGAGTACCTGTCAGAATGTCATTTGCCCTCCCTGACCTCCAAGCCCCTAGCCCACCTAAATCAGCCAGTCACAGTCAAGGAAGTTGGAGACACTATTTCTGAATTACCCAATGGAAAGTCGCCTGGACCAGACGGCCTTTCCTATGAATATTATAAGACATTCGGAGACCTATTAACTCCTCACATGCCTGTGTTATTTAACGGGTTCTTGCAAGGCGACAAAATCCCTGATACCATGCTGAGCTCTTACATAACTGTTGTCCCAAAACCCAATAAAGACCCTGCAGACTGCGCAAGTTATAGGCCAATCACTCTATTGAATTCAGATCTGAAAATCTTCACTAAATTACTGGCAAACCGGCTAAATAGTTGGCTACACATCTGGTCCGTAAGGACCAAGTAGGATTTGTTAGCTTCCCTCAAGCAGGGGACAATACCAGGCGGGCTGTTAACTTAATAGATGTGGCCTGTAGGGGGGGAGAGGAGTCCTTGGTGCTTAGTTTGGATGCCGAAAAGGCGTTCAATCGTCTAAACTGGGACTTTATGTTCCAAACATTACACTATTTCGGCTTTAAAGGTCCATTTCTGATGGCCTTGAGGGGCCTCTACTCCTCCCCTGCAGTGAAAGTTTGGCTACCTCATGCCCATTCCCCACCTCTCTCAGTCCGCAACGGGACGAGACAGGGCTGTTCCCTCTCCCCCCTTCATGCCCTTAGCATCGAACCTTTAGTGGCACTTATACGACAAACTCCAGATATCCGAGGTACAGAGGTCAGAGATAAAATGTTCTGTGTCCCCTTTCGCAGATGATGTTTTGCTCACCTTGACAAATCCCTTCCTCTCCCTCCCCAACTTATATGCACTCTTTGACTGCTATAGTGTGTTGTCTGGTTATAAACTTAATGCCTCTAAATCTGAGGCACTACCCATCAATATTCCCCCTGACAGGCTCAATCTCTTCCAGAGCAGGTTTAACTATACATGGCAGACTCGGTCTATTAAATATTTGGGAATTTAGCTTACCCCACACTAGTCTGCTTTATACAAAGCTAATTTTCCACCGTTATTAACTAAAATGAACACCCTCCTCACTAAGTGGAAAACACTCCCGATATCACTTCTAGGCCGCGTGGCAGACATCAAGATGTCCATTCTCCCTAAGTTTCTCTACTTGTTTGAGACCCTTCCTGTGAGGGAATCCCCGCCTCGACTCTCCGTTCCATACAATCTGCCTTTGCTAATTTTGTTTGGAACTGTAAACACCATAGATTTTCTAATCAGATTTTAGTAGCCCCACTCCTGAAAGGGGGCTTGGCCCTTCCCAATATCACTTCTTATTACTTGGCGACTTATTTGAGGCATGTTACCTCTTGATCCACGTTTCACTCCTATAATCGGAATGAGATTAAGAGGCTGTGGCTGGCACCGACTCACCTAGGGATCATGATCCTTCAACCTTGGTATCTCCTTCATGTCTACTTTGCCCTATGTTACATACGAGGGAGATGTGGTACAAGACCAGGATCATAAACAACCTAGCAACCCTTCATTCTCCTCTTTCCTTATTTCTCTTTACTCCTCATCTACCGGGAAGCTCTGAGGCAGGGATGGTTAGACCGTGGTCATCTGTGGGGCTCTATCATCTTATCGACATGAAAGACCCTTTTTCTAACAGGATCCTGTCATTTGAGGAACTCCAGGCTAAATTCTCACTTCCACATACCCTAAAAATCCAATTCCATAGAATACTCCACTATTGTAAAAGTGTATTGGGATCTCTGAGTGTCCCTACCCTTACCCATTTTGAACATATCTGTACTCAAAATGCTTCCTCTAATGGTCTTATATCAGACATGTACCAGATTTTATCCACCTTCGACTTCCCTCCAGATTTGAAACACCCATATATGCTAAAATGGGAGGAATGGCTTCAGAGGGATCTCCACCCGGAGATCTGGAGGACCATTTGGAGGAGGGCACATACTAGCTCCTCATCCGTAACATATAGAGAGAGCCAATTGAAAATCCTTATGTTCTGGTATCATGCACCAGCAGTTCTCCACGCTATGTATCCTGAGGTGCCGGATCTCTGTTGGAGGTGCTCCCTACCAGGGGCGTCAGTGTTCCACATTTTATCATCGTGCCCAATTATAGCACCATTCTGCAGGAAGGTGGTACAATTCGTACAGACTATCCTAGACATTACTATCCCCAGAGATCCATTGATCCTACTCTTGAATGTAGTTCCGCAGTAATTAAGAAGTCGGGATGCTAGGCTGCTCCTTCATATCTTAACTGCTGCTAAATGTTTGATTGCCCTTCACTGGAGGTGCGTCACTCTGCCCTCCGGCCCGGATCTCTGTACCCGGATCCAAGAGACCAGATCCTTGGAGTATTCAGTAGCTTTACAGCGGAATAATACAGCCAAGTTTTTGAAATGTTGGCAACCATGGGACACTTGGAAATCTCTGCTTGTTTTATAGATATGGAGAGACACTGTGTTTTTTATTGTTTGCATATATATATTGCTGGACATAATGGTTTGTATGTTCCACATTGTCACATTTCTTTCTGTGATGTTTGTACTTTCTATTTTGTCAAAAAACTAATAAAATGTAAATGGGAAAAAAACACTACACAGTAATTGCCAGTTGTTTACATATATTCTGGAGATCAACTTATAAATGGTGAACATATGTTCTGCCCAGGATAAGTCTGGATGTCTGTTTACAGAGAACTTGTCACAACACAATGCAATGCAGTCTGTAGGCAGCATGTTTTAGAGCAGAAGAAGCTGAGCAGGCTGATATAAAGTTTGCTGGAAAAAAATGCAAAACATGTAATTTATACATTTAAGTTTCTGCTTATCATGAGACCGAGACCGTGAATGCCGAACAGTGTGTTGTCTCCCGGGTGCTCGGGTTCGGCATATTGCGGACCAGATTGACAGATTGCTGGGTGGGGCTGGGGAAGACCTGGTAGTCATGGTACACGTTGGCACCAATGACAAAGTCAGGGGGAAATGGAAGGTCCTTAAAAATGATTTTAGGGAACTAGGTGAGAAGCTCAAGTCCAGGACCTCCAAGGTAGTGTTTTCAGAAATACTACCAGTGCCACGAGCGTCACTAGAGAGACAATGGGAGCTTAGGGAGTTAAATAAGTGGCTCAGAGGCTGGTGCAGAAAGGAAGGGTTTGGGTTCATGGAGAACTGGGCCGACTTCGCTGTCGGCTACAGACTCTACAGTAGGGACGGGCTGCACCTTAATGGGGAGGGTGCAACTGCCCTGGGAGAAAAAATGGTTAGACGGCTGGAGGAGCTTTTAAACTAGGATCTGGGGGGAGGTGGGCGCCCATACTAATAAGGGGGTAGATAGTGTAGATAGAGAGTGGGTCATAGGAAGGAAAAGTGGGGGGTTAGTGGGGGCTGGGGTTAGTAAGGAATGTAGGGAGAAGACTGTGCAAAACAACAACCAAAGTAACCCAAGAACCCCGGATATTCATTTCATAAGTAATAGTAAATTGACAAACGGGGTAAAAAATATACATAGACCTCTTAATTGTATGTACACGAATGCCAGTAGCCTAACTAATAAAGTTGGAGAACTGGAATTAGTGATGTGTGAGGAGGACTATGACATAGTGGGAATAACTGAGACATGGCTGGATGATAGCTATGACTGGGCAGTAATGTACAGGGTTACAATCTTTTTAGAAAGGATCGTCAAAACCGGCGAGAGGTAAGGGTCTGCCTTTATGTAAAGTTCTGTCTAAAGCCCACAATCTGGGAAGATATAAGTGAGGGACATGAAGATGTGGCGTCACTGTGGGTAGAAATAAATGGAGCCAAAAACAATAATAAAATACTAATAGGAGTTTATTATAAACCACCTAATATATCAGAGGCCACAGAAAATCGACTTCTAAATGAAATAGACGAGGCGGCAAATCAGAATGAGGTTGTTATTATGGGGGACTTCAACTACCCAGGTATAGACTGGGAAACTGAAACCTGTATATCTCATAAAGGAAACAGGTTCTTGGCAATAATCAAAGACCATTACCTTTCCCAACTGGTTCAGGACGCGACTAGAGGGACGGCCATACTGGACTTAGTATTAACCAATAGACCTGACAGAAGAACAGATGTGCAGGTTGGGGGACACCTGGGTAACAGTGACCATAAAATAATAACCTTTAAATTGTCATTAAAAAAAGCATTTCTTCAGGGAGGAACAAAAATACCAAACTTCAAAAATGCAAAATTTAGCCAACTAAGAGAGGCCATAGGTCTAACTAACTGGGACAAAATCCTCGAAAATAAAAATACAGCCACAAAATGGGATATTTTTAAAAGCATCCTAATATCTGTGAGAGGTACATACCGTATAGGAATAAAATGATAAGAAACACGAAAAAAACAATGTGGATAAATAGAACTGTAAAGAAAGCAATAAATGACAAAAAGAAAGCATTTAAATCACTAAAACAGGAGGGGAGCGAGGAAGCATTGAAAAACTATAAGGAAAAAAATTGAATTTGTAAAAGACAAATAAAAGCGGCTAAACTAGAGACTGAAAAGACTAATTGCTAAAGAGAGTAAAACTAACCCTAAAATGTTCTTCAATTATATAAATACTAAAAAGTATAAATCTGAAGGTGTCGGCCCCTTACAGAGTAATGAGGGGGGAGTAGCAGAGAGCGATGAGGAGAAAGCAAAACTCTTAAATATTTTTTTTTCTCCACTGTATTCACTGAGGAAAATAAACTGTCAGATGAAATGCAGAATATAAAAGTGAATTCCCCTTTAAAAGTGTCCTGTCTGACCCAGGAAGAAGTGCTGGGGCGTCTTAAAAAGATTAAAATAGACAAATCGCCAGGACCGGATGGCATACACCCCCGTATCCTAAGAGAATTAAGTAATGTCATTGCCAGACCCTTATACTTGATATTTAAGGACTCTATACTGACAGGGAGTGTTCCACAGGATTGGCGCATTGCAAATGTGGTGCCAATATTCAAAAAGGGTCCAAAAACCGAGCCCGGGAACTATAGGCCGGTAAGTTTAACATCTGTAGTGGGTAAACTGTTTGAAGGTTTTCTAAGAGATGCGATCTTGGAGTACCTCAATGAAAATAAGCAAATAAAGCCGTATCAGCATGGCTTCATGAGGGATCGGTCATGTCAAACCAATTTAATCAGTTTCTATGAGGAGGTAAGTTCTAGACTTGACCGCGGGGAATCAATGGATGTCGTATATCTGGACTTCTCCAAAGCACTTGACACTGTACCACATAAAAAGTTAGTATATAAAATGAGAATGCTTGGCCTGGGAGAAAATGTCTGTATGTGGGTAAGTAAATGGCTCAGTGATAGAAAACAGAGGGTGGTTATTAATGGTACATACTCAGATTGGGTCACTGTCACTAGTGGGATACCACAGGGGTCAGTATTGGGCCCTATTCTCTTCAATATATTTATTAATGATCTTGTAGAAGGCTTGCACAGTAAAATATCAATTTTTGCAGATGACACTAAACTGTGTAAAGTAATTAACACAGAAGAGGACAGTACACTGCTACAGATGGATCTGGATAGACTGGAGGCTTGGGCAGAGAAGTGGCAGATGAGGTTTAACACTGACAAATGTAAGGTTATACATATGGGAAGGAATAATGCAAGTCACCAGTACATACTAAATGGTAAAACATTGGGTAACTCTGACATGGAAAAGGACCTAGGAATTTTAGTGAACAGCAAACTAAGCTACAGAAACCAGTGTCAGACAGCTGCTGCCAAGGCCAATAAGATAATGGGTTGCATCAAAAGGGGCATAGATGCCCGTGATTAGAACATAGTCCTGCCACTTTACAAATCACTAGTCAGACCACACATGGAGTACTGTGTACAGTTCTGGGCTCCTGTGAACAAGGCAGACATAGCAGAGCTGGAGAGGGTTCAGAGGAGGGCAACTAAAGTCATAGCTGGAATGGGTGGACTACAGTACCCAGAAAGATTATCAAAATTAGGGTTATTCACTTTAGAAAAAAGACGACTGAGGGGAGATCTAATAAAAATGTATAAATATATCAGAGGTCAGTACAGAGATCTCTCCCATGATCTCTTTATCCCAAGGACAGTGACCATGACGAGGGGACATCCTCTGCGCCTGGAGGAAAGAAGGTTTGTTCACAAAAATAGAAGAGGATTCTTTACGGTAAGAGCAGTGAGACTATGGAACTCTCTGCCTGATGAGGTGGTGATGGTAAGTTCACTAAAAGAGTTCAAGAGGGGCCTGGATGTATTTCTGGAGGGTAATAATATTACAGGTTATAGTTACTAGATATGGGTTGTTGTTGATCCCGGGAGTTATTCTGATTGCCTGATTGGAGTCGGGAAGGAATTTTTTCCCCTAAAGTGAGGAAAATTGGCTTCTACCGCACAGGGTTTTTTTTTGCCTTCCTCTGGATCAACTTGTAGGAAAACAGGTCGAACTGGATGGACAGATGTATTTTTTTTCGGCCTTATAAACTGTTACTATGAGATCAACCATCCAAGTAGAGTCTTGTTGGAAATTAATAGCATTCTCTGTGTAATTTTTATATAGAGATAGCTGTCTGTTGCTGATAAGATTGCCCACTTAGGCAACAGAGACTAGAAAGGGCAGAGATTTAAGTATATACATTATAAGGTTTGCTGGCTCTTTTCAGTCAAAAGTACGGTATATACCATATGTCTGCTCAACTTTCTGGGTCACGGGTCCTCTTTAAGATATAATAAAGGAATAGCTGTCCATGCTGTACATTTATAGGCCAAGTTCGCTAGATCAAAAGTCAATGTATGAAGGGATATGAACAGAGGTTGTGCAGACGAGACAGCCTCTTTAGGGTAGCTGCAGGCTCTATATATTGCTTCCTCTAAAGTAACCATACACTGTTGTGTGCATTCATATCACACTTTTGTTTTTCTGATCCATCAGAAGAACAGAATTTTTTTTAAATGGATCCGTTATTTTGAGCATCAGTGATGATCAGTTTGCATCCGTTTTGTCAGTTCCTTGCAGGATTTTTTCTCCTGTCTAAAATAACAGATCTCTGATGGAACTGACACAAAACTGATCATAACTGATGTTCAAAAAAACACATCAGTTATTTTTAGTGCAAACTGATACTATCTGAGCAGGACTGATGCTTAAAATAATGGATGTTTTTTTTAAAAAATGTTTCTGCTCCTCTGACGGCTCATAAGAGAAAAGAATACAGTGATGTGAATGCACCCTTAGTCTATGCACCCTTAACAATGAACAGACGTTTTAGTCAACCAGACCATTATTGTTTGAAAGGAAATCGACTGTGTTTAATATTTTCATCTGATAGTCAGACAAAAGATGTCTTTTCCAAAGAAAGATTGTTTGTGAACAAAAGATCTTTCCTTGACAGAACATTCCCAGAGAGATCCTTCGTCCACTGCCCAGTTTCATTGAATGTGTATGGTCAGTGTAAACAACGGCCAATATGAACTAAAATGTGTATGGCCATGTCTGCGACCAGATCGCTTACCAGCTGTTTGCGTGCTCTCTTTTTGTATGGCCACCTTAAAGGGGTTCTCCGGGAATTAAGAAAATGAAAGTATTTAAATATTACTTTATTATAAATATTTTCACAAATATTCATATACTTCAATACTTTCATTAGGTTAAATAATTAATGGCTTGTTTTGTCTAGGGAGCAATCAGGGGAAATAAAATGGCCATTGTCCTATTAGTACACACAAAACCTGTCCTAATTACACAGCAGGACAAGTTACTTTACAACACTGAGCTAAAGAGCTGCCTGAGCCTCCTCTTTGCTCTGCTTGTCAGGGATTATGATCCAGAAAACAGCTGATCTTTAGCTGATTCTCTATGGGAATAGAGTTCATGAGGAGACATGAAGTACAGAGAGGATGGACAGGACAGACTGCATACAAGTGTAGTCTGCATACAAGTGCTGCTGCTCATTACAACGCACCCCCCACCCCTCCTATCTGTACTTCTTGTCTCCTCATGAACTCCATTCCTATAGAGATTCAGCTGAAGATTTTATCATCTGTATTCAGGACCATAATCCCTGACAAGTAGAGCAGAGAGGAGGATGAGGCAGATATTTAGTTCATTGATGTGAAGTAACTTGTCATCCTGTGTGGTGGCCATTTTATTTCTCCTAATGATTGCTCCCTAGATACAACAAGTCATTATAACTAATGAAAGGTATTTGAAAACATATTTGTAATGAAGTAATGTTTAATTATTTTCATTTTCTTAATTCCCAGAGAACCCCTTTAAATAACGCATCATCCATTCACACATCCCTAGTCCAAGAGGTACTCTGTAGCACAATAATAGACTGTGACTGAAAAGATCCTGTTCATGCTTACAGTTTCAGCTTGCAAAGGGCTAAGCACATGCAGACAGGCTTTGGGATGTAGCTTCCAGCATTAAAAAGTCCACAAAAGTGCTTGTAGAGGTAACTGTTCTGTAGCAATATATACATCAGTGATGATGAGATGCCTGATGGAGGATGTTGAAGAATTTGGTCTAACAGTGTGAATGGAGATCTTTTCAATAAACCAAGAACTATTACTTGTAGAAGTTGTATTTGAATTAGCTAAATTATCTCTTAATCTCTTAATAATATAAAAATGAGTTTCTGTCTGTCTGTTCTCTATGTGCGACCAAACTACTGGACCGATTTTCACCAAAGTCACCAGGTCTCATCTCTCTAGGACATACCGTTCCTGAGATATTCCCAAAATATGATCTCCATTAGCCAACATTACAACTGGGAACTTTGGTTTTAAACTCCAACTGCCATTCTCTGCAAAGGCACACACAGGGAGGGCAGGTTTCCATAACAACCAGGTAATTATCAGCAGCTGAGGATCTCATCCATTTCTATTCACTGACACTGTTAAAGGTATTCTGGTTACCATAAATATAACTTATGTGTTTTTCTATTACTACAGTTCAGTAGTAATAAAAGATGTTTTCCTCCACTGCTGCCTATTGCGTGGGCTCATAAATAAGCATGGTATTAACCTTTAATTCAGGCCACCCTAAAAGAAGTACTTAAAACCCCCGCCCCAGGTCTCACTAAGCCACACCCCTGACTCCATCAGGCCACACCCCCTTTCACTCCGCAGCCAACAGAGATTGAAAAAATAAAGGTAAAAATCAACTTCTGTCAGCTGCAGGGATGGGTGGGAGGTTGACTTTCTTTCTGCAACAACACACAGAAACATTAAATAAAATAGATTAAATACACCCATGCGAAGCGTCTTGCTAATCCACACCCCCGACTCTGTCAGGTTACGCCCCCTCCCACTCCGCAGCCAACGGGGATTGAAAAAATAAAGGTAAAAATAAACTTCTGTTTGCTGCAGGGGTGGGAGGGTGAATTTCTCTCTGCAACGACACACAAAAATTTTGGATAAAATAGACTAATTATAGACTACAACTGTTCGAATCGTCTTGCCAAATCACGCCCCCAACTCTGTCAGACCACGCCCCCTCCCACTCTGCAGCCATTCTGCAACGACACACAGAAACATTAAATGAAATAGATTAAATCACCTATGTGAAGCGCTTTGCTAAGCCACACCCCCAACTCTGTCAGATCATGCCCCCTCCCACTCCGCAGCCAACAGGGATTGAAAGAATGAAGGGAAAAGTAAACTTCTGTCAGCTGCAGGGGTGGGAGGGTGAATTTCTCTCATCTGACGATTCCACCAGGTGCCCAGCAGAGGGCGCTGTGGGGAATCGTGACCTGTGTGAGCCGTCCTGACGCTCCGAAGACCTGCCGGGGAGCATGTAAGTATGTATGTGTGTTTGTATGTCTTTATGTGTGTGTATGTTTATGTCTGTATGTGTCTATGTGTACCCGGATCCGCAATGGACTCCATTGAAAGTCAATGGAGGGTGGATCCGGTTACCATTATGGTCACACCAGACGGATCCACCCCCATTGACTTGCATTGGGGGTCATTCCGGATCCGTCTTGGTGCGGATGCCTGGACCGGAGAGCAAACCGCAGCATGCTGCGGTTTGTTCTCCGGTCTGAGGACGGAACGGAATGCTTTCAGGAGCATTCCGTTGTCTTCAGTTCAGTTTTGTCCCCATTGACAATGAATGGGGACAAAACTGAAGCGTTTTATTCCGGTATTGAGCCCCTATGACGGAACTCAATACCGGAATTTTAAAACGCTAGTGTGAAAGTAGCCTAAGATCCACAAACCATTCAGTGGAAAAAGCAATCTCTTAAATCCAGAGGTCACTATACAAGGAAGGAATAGATAAGCTCTGACAATTACCTATTGTGAATGGTGGATCCTTATCTGTCATTCTAATCCTGCCTGTAATAATATCACCTCTGTGTATAGATAAGCACGTAACTGCAGTAAGGTCATCTGTACAGACCAAAAGTGACACCAATTATTAGGCTTAGTGGTCAGTGCAAAAACTGCAGGGTTTTAGGTTTTTTTGTTTAATTTTAGATATTGACATGGAAAATGAAAAATAACATCAAAATTATTTTAAAATATATCTAATATATAAAGCTGAGTGTATGTATGTGTGTGTGTCTGCTAAAGAAATTTGCACCGTCGCCGCTACAATCACAAAATTTGGCACACAGGTACATCAGGTGTCCCGGAAGGTTTTAGACCGGGTCTCAGCTCTCCAGGACGTACCATTCCTGAGATATTCCCAAAAAATACATTAGCCAATAAAAGCCTGGGCACATGACCCTTATCAGCCAATAGAAGCTTGCAGGCCCTTAGCTTCCAAATACAGACAGTTTCACACCAGGTTTCCATAACAACCCAGACAGTTTTCTTCACTGCTGTAGGTGCAGGGCGCTGGGGATGACACTGTTAAAGGGGTGTTCCGGTTACCATAAATATAACTTATGTTTTAGACTAATTAATCATCAATCATTACCTAATATAATGTAAGTTTCACATATTTACCGTTCAGTAGTGATAAAAGATGTTTTCTTCCTATTCTACCCACTGTGTTTCCTTATAAATTACCATGGTATCGACCTGTAGTCCAGGCCACCCACAAAAGAAGGACTTAAAAGCCCCGCCCCAGGTCCTGCTAAGTCATGCCCCCTGACCCGGCTAGGCCACACCCCTCCCACTCCGCAGCCAATGGGGATTGAAAACTTGAAGGTAAAAATCAGCTTCTGTCAACTGCAGTGGTGGGAGGGAGGATGAATTTCTTCCTGCAGCTTATGCTCACACTGCACAGTGCTGCTGTCTGAGAGTGAGCTGTTCAAAAGGACATCCCTGTGTCCATCCAGGCCCTGGGCCAGATGAAGGACAGGGAGTCTGAAAGCCGGACTAACCAGCCTAAAACCGGACCTCTGGCCACTCTTAGGGCAGGCTGCTGTGGAGGTCACAGTTAAAGGGGAAGGTGCTGAGAATGTTACTGTTTAGGGGGAAGGCTGCTATGGAGGTCACTGTTAAAGGGGCGGACACTGTGGATGTCACTATTAGAGGAGGAGGGGACTGTGGAGGCCACTATTAAAGGGGCAGCGCGGTACTGTGAGGTCACTGTTAAGGGAGCAGGGTACTGTGACAGTCACTGTTAAGGGAGCAGAGTACTGTGACAGTTATTGTTAGGGGAGCGGGGTACTATGACAGTCACTGTTAAGGGAGTGGGGTACTGTGACAGTAACTGTTAAAGGGGCAGTCATTGTGGAGTGGTGGAGGTCAGTTAAGGGGACTGTAACCTATGGTTACATTCATTGAGTGATCTGTGGCAACACTGCACAGGGCAATTATCTGGAACAAACCTTCCTATGAAGTTTCGATAATTGCCCCAATCGTCAGCCCATGTAAAAGGTCTTTAGAATTAGTCATGATCTGCAGGTACATTAAACAAAATTTGACAATAGTAATCAAGAATATCTCTGATAAGAAGGGAAAATTGTATTTACAGCACATAAAAAATGCCTTCATACTGATAGCCAGATGCTAATATCAAATTCTCTCCACTTGCGGGTTACAAGCCCCTACAATCCAGGGGTACACATAGACAATGCAGCTCAATAATAAGAAAAATTAAAACCTTGACATTTTCTTTCTAATTGATAAAACTAAAGCAAAGTTTGCAGTATGTTGTTTTAGTCTTGCAGTTTGTATTTTAAAATACTTTACTTTTGTGATTTTCTAGGTGTGTGTGTAACATTGACTGCTCCCACATCAGTTTCAATCCAGTTTGTGCTTCCGATGGGAAATCTTACGATAATCCATGTCAAATCAAAGAGGCATCGTGCCAGAAACAGGAGAAAATTGAAGTCAATTATTTGGGTCGATGTCAAGGTAATGCCTGCAGCTAAACTCATTTTGAAGACAGTGTTTCTTTTTTTTCTACAGACGGAATTGCTAAGATATTGCTAAATGCTTGGTTAGTCGGTTGAAACTTCAGTTTGTATTTCAGATACATATTCAGTGTATTATGTCTTATTGCATAGAATGGCTAAGGCTACTTTCACACTGGCGGCAGGCCTGATCCGGCAGGTGAAGGGTGCTGCCGGATCAGGCCTGCCGCAGTGACATGTGTGGAGCCGGAACCGCGCTCCGGCCCCACACATGTCACACAGTACATACATACACATAAACATACACACACATATAGACAAACAAACACACATACATACTTACATGCTCCCCAGCAGGTCTTCGGAGCGTCAGAGGGACAGGACGGCTCACACAGGTCACGATTCCCCACAGCGCCCTCTGCTGGGCGCCTGGTGGAATCGTCACCTGTGCGCGCCGTCCTGTCCCTCCGACGGTCCGAAGACCTGCCGGGGAGCATGTAAGTATGTATGTGTATTTGTATGTCTATATGTGTGTGTATGTTTATGTTTATGTGTATGTCTATGTCTGTATGTGCCTATGTGTAGCCGGATCCGTAATGAACTCCATTGAAAGTCAATAGAGGGCGGATCCGGTTACCATTATGGTCACACCAGACGGATCCAGCCCCATTGACTTGCATTGGGGGTCATTCCGGATCCGTCTTGGTCCGGATGCCTGGACCGGAGAGCAAACCGCAGCATGCTGCGGTTTGTTCTCCGGTCTGAAGACGGAACGGAATGCTTTCAGGAGCATTCCGTTGTCTTCAGTTCAGTTTTGTCCCCATTGACAATGAATAGGAACAAAACTGAAGCGTTTTATTCCGGTATTGAGCCCCTATGACGGAACTCAATACCGGAATTTTAAAGCGCTAGTGTGAAAGTAGCCTTATTATAGCAAAATACAGTAATGGAGGGTAGGAATGATGTGGTTCTAATGTGTTGTTTCATGTGTTGTTTGCAACTAGAAACAGACTTAAAGGGATCCTGTCACTTTGTGCCACAACCATAAACTAAAGTAATGTGTGAATTCCATAAAGGACACTGAGCTCAAATCAGTGATATGTATCTTTATACTTTGTTGGGCATTGGATAGAGGGGACTCCTGAATGCACATGCATACTGTAATGCAGAGGACTCCATGACTAGTCCTCTCTATGTATCACATTGCCGGTATGAGGGTGCAAATGGGGGTACAGCAGTGAGATCAAAGTTATAAATCACTGGTTTGAGCACAGCTTCCTTTATACTTTGTATTACCATAGTTTATAGGAGTGACTTGATGTGTCAGAGACTCTTTAAAGGGAATCTAATAGAGATGAGCGAGTAGTGTTCGATCGAGCCGGTATTCGATCGAATACTACGCTATTCGGCATACTCGATTTCAATCGAGTATAACGGCGATGGCGCACTTAGAATTCGTTTCCCCTCCCACCTTCCCTGGCACTCTTTTTCCACCAATCACCATGCAGGGGGGGTATGACAGGCCCGCGGAGCATGCTGGCAGCGCGAAAACGGCGTCTACATGGATTGGCTGGAAAAACCATGTGACCTTGAATATTAAAAACTCAGCTCTTCCTGCTCGTTCGCATATGCTGCGTGAACTTAGTCAGGGACAGAGGCTGGAGAAGGGAGAGATAGGTTTTAGCTGTTGGACAGGCAGGAGCGTGATTAAAAGCCCTTATCAGGCTACTATAGTGCAGTACAGTGATAGCTTTACTACAATATACACTCTTGCAGAGAACGGCTGCTGTATTCAGGGATAGCTGCTGGAGTAGGGACAGAGAGAGGCATTAGTGGTGTATTAGGTGCTCTGCTACATACCAAACTATTTGGCACTACTGTTCTGCGTTCTTTTTGGCTGCAAAACCCTGTTATATACCTAGTGTGTATATGCACCATCTGATCTGGCAGTATACTGCTGTGAATTTTTTTTTTTTTTTTAAATACAGTTTATTTGGCTCTAGTGTTCTGGGTTCTGTGTGCCTGCAATACCCTTTTTGTATAACAGGTGTTAAATACCCACCGTCTGACCTGTTTAGTACACGGCTTGTGCACCTAGAAATAAAAAAAAAAAAAA
>ONZH01030288.1:0-31218 GCA_900303285.1 Rhinella marina
CCTGCGTATGACGCATTCACGAGTAAATTGTACGCTAAGGATTCGTACACACTTTTGTACGCTAATGATTACGTATTGCGTACTTTTAACTACGCTGACTGTACGTTCGTAATTTGTGCAGGAATGTTCGCAAAACAACGATTGTTTTTTTAACGTAGATTCGACCGAATAAATTCGTATTAAGAACTAATCTTGTCAGAAATTCGATGAACATTCGCCAAAGCGAATTTTGGATGATTCACTTATCTCTACAAAAAACCCGAAAGGATAATTGTATAAAATACAGAGATCTATCCCATAATCTGTTTATATTGAAGACTGTCACTATGACAAGGGAGTATCCTCTACATCTAGAGGAAAGAAGGCTTCTACGCTGACATAGAAATTGGCTCTTTACTGTGAAAGTGATGAGCCTAAGCAGCTGTCTACCAGAGGAGATGGTGAACTCACTAAAAGAGAGAAAGAGGGACACTAAAAGAGAGAAAGAGGACACATTTCTAGAGAGTAACAATATTACAATTAATAGTTACTAGATTACCGGAGAAGGGTCATTCAGCCAGGAAACTTTTCTGTTCTAGTTATTATAGAGCTCTCGGCAACCCCTGTGGACAATATCTTACAAGTCTCTTTTACAAAGCAGAGGTTGAATATCTAATCTGTATTTAACTAGGTGCTATATTTTTAAGAAATAAAGGAGTTGCTCTTCTTTTTTGAGCTTTTCTACAAACCCCACAGCATGGCCTGACCATCGCTGGTAATCATACTAACCTGATCTCCACCCCTGGATTTTGACTTCATTGCTGTCCCAATGTTTCTGCAGGACCTTGGTCTCCCCGTGTCAACATTCAATGATTGGCTACAACGGAGATATGTCACCTATGCCGCGCGTGACCCAGAGACATGCCACATCTATGCCACAACCTAGCTGGGGCCAATCATCTGCTGTAGCGATGTTAAGACCTATGTAACTCTGGATGTTGATGCAGAGATATCCAAGACCTGCAGAACCAGCATGGCAATGGAACCCCGCAGCGAGGATCAGGTATGAATGATTACCAGCCGTGGTCTGGCCATGATGTTGAATCTGTAGAAAAGCTCTGAAAACAGTGAACAATCCCTTTAAGCCAATGTCTTTTATGCATACGGTATAAGGATGAGCGAATTGATGTGTAACAAATCAGATTTCACAAAAATTTTCCACTTAAACACAAAGCATTTCTGATTCACTTTGGACAAATCACAAAACAAACAGCACCCAGCATCATTTTACTGTGAGAATTGGTGGGGAAAAGCCTCTAAAGAGGAAGAAGAAGAATGCTCACATGACACCAGCAGGAAGTTACGGCAAAGGCTTGCCATAATGAGCCCAGAGGATGATATATAGCCTCATCAGTCAATCAAGGAAGCAAGCAGGCAGGGATAATCTTGGACAGAATGAGCAAAAGCCATACTGTCTTGAACTATATACTGATGAGGGTTGCTGGATCTCTGGCCATGTCTGCCAAAAAATGAGGGGTTGAGGTCTGAGGGCCTGGGAACACTGATTAATATAGATGCAGCTGCAGCACTTCATTCTAGCAGTTCTGCTTTACAACATTAACACCTTATAATTAGTGTTGAGCGAATATGTTCGGCCGAATATAATATTGTTAGGTCACCATGTCAGGAGGAGGACCAGAGTGAGGAAGTGGAAGAGGAGGTGGTGGACAATGAAATCACTGACCCAACCTGGGAAAGTGGCAAGTCGAACAAGGACAGCAGTACAGAGGAGGAGGGATCTGCAGCAGCACAAGAGGCTAGAAGAGGCAGTGGGGTGGCAAAATGGAGAAGGCAGGCCACACCAACCAGGCCGCAACTGTTCCCCGGAGCACCCCATTGCGGCAATCTCCCTTGCCAAGGGTTAGGTGTTCTGCAGTCTGGCGGTTATTTGAGGAAAGTGCTGACGATAAACGGTTTGTAATTTGCAACCTGTGCCGTACCAAGATAAGCACCACCACCACCAGCATGATCCGCCACATGTCAGAAAAGTGACCTAAAAGGTCCACAATCTGTGTCTGCAGGTCACACCACTGCCTCCTCTTCCCCTGTGTTACCTACTGTCCAAGACGCCGGCCCAGATGCCTCCCGCCCTGCACCTGGACCTTCGCAAGAACCATCAGCCAGCACATCCACTTCAGTGTCCCAGCACAGCGTTCAAATGTCCTTACAGCAGGCATTTGAACACAAGCGCAAATACCCTGCCACCCACCCACAGGCCATAGCTCTAAACGTGCAACTTTCCAAATTACTGGCCCTGGTAATGTTGCCTTTTAGGCTGGTGGACACCGAGGCTTTTTGCAGCCTGATGGTGGCGGATGTCCCTCGTTACGCAGTCCCCAGCCGCCACTATTTTTTCCCGTGTGCCGCCCCCCCTTAAACCAGCATGTGTCAAAAAGCACAACCCGTGCCCTGATCAACGCAGTTACTGGGAAGGTCCACTTAACAACTGACACATGGACAAGCGATTCTGGCCAGGGATGCTACATTTCCCTGATGGCACACTGGGTGAATGTTGTGGAAGCTGGAAGCAAGTCAGGCCATGCTGAAGCTTATTTGCCTAGGTGACAAACAGCACACTGCCGCAGAGCTGTGGCAGGGCATAAGGAACCAGGCTGAGCTGTGGCTCTCACCAGTGAACCTACAGCCAAGCATGGTTGTATCTGATAACGGCCGCAACTTAGTGGCGGCTTTGGAGCTGGCCAATCTCACACACATACCATGCCTGGCCCATGTCTTCAACTTAGTGGTTCAGCGGTTTCTGAAAACCTACCCCAATTTGCCTCAGCTGCCTCAGTGAAGGTGTGTCGCCTGTGTGCCCATTTCCGCAAGTCACCTACAGCTTCAGCTGGCCTGGCAACGCTGCAGCAGCGCTTGCGTTTGCCAGCTCACCGACTCCTGAGCACGCACTGGAACTCCACCTTCCAGGCTTTGTGAGCAGCAGAGGGCAGTAGTAGAATACCAGCTGCAATGCGGTTGGCGCCTTTCCAGTCAGTTTCCGCTCTTCACAAGCGTTCAGTGGGCATTGATGTCTGACCTCTGTGTGGTTTTACGCAACTTTGATGAATCTACACAGATGGTGAGCGGTGATAATGCAATTATCAGTGTAACCATCCTACTTCTGTGTCTACTAAAAAGCTCACTGCTCACAATAAAGGCCGATGCTCTGCGTGTGGAAGAGGTGGAAATGGGGGAAGACCCTACACAGGGTGATAGCCAGACCACCCTCGGTTTGTCTTCTCAGCGCGAATTGGAGGAGGAGGAGGACGAGGGGGAGCAGGAGACGGTTGCCATCACTACACAGGGTAGCCATAGCACGTTTACACCATCTCTTCGGCATGGATGGACCGAAGAGGAGGAAGAGGACGAGGAGGATACTGAGAGTCATCATCCTGGTGGGGAGAGCGAAGCCTTGTCTGTTGGAACTTTGGCACACATGGCTGACTTCATGCTATGCTGCCTTTCCCTCCCGTGACCCCAGTGTTATATGCATATTAGCCAACACTGATTACTGGTTGTTCACCCTTCTCGACCCCCGCTACAAAGAGAACTTCTCATCTCTCATTCCTGTGGTGGAGAGGACAAGTAAAATGTTGCAATACCAGAAGGCCCTTGTCGAAAAATTGCTCCAAAAATTTCCAACGCTGGCAGCAGAGTACGTAGTTCCTTGGGCACCCGAGGAGGGGAGACGAGGGGAACACACAGCAGTTCCAACAAAGGCAGGGCGACACTCTCCAAGGCCTGGGACAGCTTCATGACACCTCGCCAGCACCCTCAACCTGATGAGCGGCCTAGTGTCACAAGGAGGGAAATGTTTTGGAAGATGGTAAAAGAGTATCTAGCTGACCGTGTCAACGTCCTCAGCGATCCCTCTGTGCCGTATAATTATTGGGTGTCTAAGCTGGACATGTGGCACGAACTGGCGCTCTATGCTTTGGAGGTGCTGGCCTGTCCTGCCACCAGCATTTTGTCTGAGCAGGTATTTAGTGCCGCTGGGGGAATAATTACTGATAAGCGCATCCGCCTCTCAACTGAAAATGCTGACGATGATGAGGCTTAGGGATGATATCCATTAGCCACTGGAACGTGGCTGGAGCACCATGTAATCCAAAGGGCAACACCTTGTATTGATACAGCCCTTTGGGGGTGACAAAAGCAGTTTTTTCCTTTGCATCCTCAGTTAAGGGCACCTGCCAATACCCTTTTGTAAGATCTAAGACCGAAAAGTACCGGGCTTGTCCTAATCTCTCTATTAACTCATCAGCTCGGGGCATTGGGTAGGCATCAAATTTTGAGACCTCATTGAGCTTTCGGAAATCGTTACAGAATCATAACGTACCATCTGGTTTTGGTATAAGGACTATTGGACTAGCCCACTCACTCCGAGACTCTTCAATGACCCCTAGTTGCAGCATTGATTTCACTTCCTCAGAAATGGCTTGTCGCAGAGCCTCAGGTACCCGATATGGCTTTAAGCGAACTTTGACCTGGGGCTCAGTGACAATGTCATGTTGCATTATGGATGTACGTCCAGGAAGTTCGGAGAATACATCCCTATTCCGACTCACGAACTCCCTGACCTCTTGAACTTGTTTCGTAGACAGGCCATCCGCTATTTTCACTGTGGCGGAAGCTTTCTCGGAGACCACCGGTGAAGATGGAGCCTTCTGCGCAGATGAAACAGAGAGTGGGTTGTCCACCAGTAGACTTTCTCTATCTTTCCAGGGCTTTAATAAATTGACATGGTACACCTGCTCTGGCTTTGCTGACCTGGCTGGCGTACCTTGTAATTTACTGTCCCCACTTTCTCTATCACTTCGTAGGGCCCTTGCACCCTTGCAAGGAACTTACTGTGGGTATAAGTACCAGTACCCGGTCACCTGGGTTAAAGGTCCTCACCCTGGCTGCCCAGTTGTATATGTTCCCGGACAATCAACAGAACTGTCTCCATCCTTTCCTGCATTTTCTCTATATGTTCGATTACACTCTTAGTGGGGTGGGCTGTTGCTCCCATGCCTCTTTAGCAACGTCAAGCAAACCCCGAGGGTGTCTGCCGTACAATAATTCAAAGGGCGAGAACCCAGTGGACGCCTGGGGCACTTCTCGCACAGCGAACAATACATACGGCAGCAGGAGATCCCAGTCTTTCCCATCTTTAGATACAGCTCTCTTAAACATGTTCTTTAAAGTTTTGTTAAACCTTTCCACCAGTCCGTCTGTTTGGGGATGGTACACGGACATGTATAAGTGTTTAACATTTAACAACCGGCAGAGTTCCTTCATGACCTTAGACATGAAGGGAGTCCCCTGGTCTGTCAAGATCTCCTTAGGTATCCCTACGCGAGAAAACATGCCCATTAATTCTTTGGCTATAAGCTTAGCCGACGTATGGCGCAGTGGAATCGCCCTAGGATATCTGGTAGCATAATCTAGGACCACTAAGATATGCTGGTGACCTCTGGCCGACTTATTTATTGGTCCCACCAGATCCATCGCTATTCTTTTGAACAGCACCTCTATGATTGGCATAGGTACTAATGGGCTACGGTAGTGTGGCTGGGGGCTAGTTACCTGACACACAGGACAGGACTGACAGAACCTCTTAACCTCCTCATATATACTATGCCAATAGAACCTCTGCATTATTCGTTCTTGGGTCTTTTTAACCCCAAGATGTCCTCCCAGTACATGCGTGTGGGCCATGTCTAATACCATACGGCGGTAAGGCTGTGGTACCATCAACTGCTCTATTACCTCTTGTTGTACCTTGTCCACCCTGTACAATAATTCTTGGTTAATGGCCATGTGTGGAAACTCTGATTCTGCACCCGGGTACTGGGCTACCCCATTAATTACTGATACCCTTTCTCTCGCCCTTATCAGCGTAGGATCCTGGAGCTGGGTGGTCCCGAATGTGTCCTGTGACACCTCAAGATCTGGGAGGGATGGGGTTTCGACAGTCTCTCCAGCCAATACCTCTAAAGGAAACCTATCGGGATTACACTCTAGATCTGTGGTGGTGACCCCTACGTCTGGTACCCCGGAGTCGGGGTCTTTGGGTTCAGGACCCGGACAGATTTCCTCCCCAAGAGAATGCATTCTGTCCTTCCACAAAGTCCAGAATATAGGTAAGTCTCTTCCCAAAATGGCGTCATATGGAAGATGTTATACTACCGCCACAACGTGTTGTACATCCCCACTTGCCATGGACAGGGTGGGATACTCCCGCAGATCACCATGAATACAGACTATAGCTAATTTTTTTTTCGCTGGGACTTCTTCTGACACCAGCGACCCATTCACGAGGGTCACCAGGCTCCTAGAATCCAGCAGTGCCTTGACCTGGTACCCGTTAATAGAAACCTGACACAGGGGGGGCGTATCCGCAGCCATCAGGGGGTCAGCAGTACACACAGGCCAGGCATAGAAGGAGTACCGGCGAGCGAACCCACAGTTTATGGGTTCAGAAGTTAAGGGGCAGTTTGCAGCCATATGTCTTGGACCGTGGCAGCACCAGCATCGAATTACAGTGGCCTTGTGGGACCCCGGGTCTCGCTTAACAGGGATTTGGTTTGCGTGACCCCCTATAGGGAGACGTGACCTTTTCCCAGGCTCCTTAGGCTGGGTGGGGGGCTGGCGCTCGTCCCTTGCATGTGCAGAACCCCTTACCAAGTCCTGGGTCGCCATATACCGCTCGACCAGGCTAACCAGCTGGTCAAGGTTGCCTGGGTCTCCTTGACCCACCCAGCACTGAATAGCGACCGGCAGAGTGTGTACAAACCGGTCAACTACCACCCTCTCAATCATCTGGGCAGGGCTTAAAGTCTCAGGTTGGAGCCACTTCTTAACCAGGTGCAACAAGTCATATGCCTGAGACCTGGCGGGTTGGGACTCTTAAAACCCCCACTGGTACACCCTTTGCACTCGCACATAAGTGTTGACCCCCATCCGAGCCAAAACCTCACCTTTGAGTTTTCTTATAGTCCTGGGCGTCCTCACGGCTGAGGTCATAATAGGCTTTCTGGGCATCTCCTACCAGGAACGGTGCCACCACTTCAGGCCACTGGTCGGACGGCAGGTTCTCCTGCTCAGCCGTTCATTCAAATACGGTAAGGAAGGCCTCCCCGTCGTCCTCTGGACTCATTTTCCTCAGCGCTGAATGGACTTTATCCCGGGCTGCAGGCAGAAATGGGGATACTGCTGGTGGGGTCGCTTGCTGGGGTGCTCGCAGGGTCTCTTGCAGGGCTGCAACTTGTTGAATCAACAGGCTATTAGTCTGGACCAGCTGCTGTAGTACTGCCTCCATCTTGTCTGTTTTCTTAGGGCATGCACAAGTGTGTTTGCCTCACTGGTGTTTTGCACGCATCCTCCACCAAATGTAAGGAATCGTACTCACTTGACCAGTGAAAAGAGGCAGGGACACCACGAACTTCTCCAAAGTCCTTGTTTATTTAGCTTTCCAAATGATACAGACGTAATTCCGGATCGCAGCCGGGTCAAATAAATGCAGCACACACAGTCAGTGTTGCCTCACACTGACTGCTCACTTCCCCAGACTGAGAGACACCTAAGTCCAGCAGCAGGATTAAATACAAATGCTGGACATGAGCACACCGGAAAACCTGAACTGGAGCATGGGGAACAGGTACCCATCCAGCACATTGCCTGTTCCCAGTAAAAGCCAGACCCGGACTAGCTGGAACCAGCTACTCTAATAGGGTGTTCACTGACTACCTCAGTGAACACAGAGTTGCTGGCCTTTACCCCACCAAGGCTGGGCACCTTTGTGGCACGCTCCTAATAAACCGAACTCCTACTCAGAATACTTCCTGCAGCATTCTGGGTGACACGTATCTTCCCTCAAATACGGCACCTGTCACTGCCTTACCTGTTGCTGCCTCACAGGTCAGCTCAGCAGCATGTCACCCATAATTTTTTATATGGTCAGCTCAGCAGCATGTCACCCATAATGTTTAAGACGGTCAGCTCATCAGCAGGCCCAGAACTATAATATTTTATACGGTCAGCTCACCAGCAGGCCCTCAACCATAATTTTTTTATACGGTCAGCTGAGCAGCATGTCAATTTCAGTGGTGTTTCCACCATTTACTCACGTTTCCCTATGAACCAGACACCCTCCCCTCTGCAGAGCAGGGGGTGCCTGGTGTTCTCCCATTGACTTCCATTATACTTGGTGCTCAGGCGAGCACTCGAGCACCACCTAGTGTTCGGCCAGAGCACCCAAGCATCACGGTGCTCGATCATCACACTTACATTATAATATGAGCAGTAAAAATTAAGAGGATTGCAGCTTTGATAAAGTTACCAACATCATAAAACCTGCATAAAATGTGATTAACCTTTGTTTTACTTTTGAAATAACAAAATAAACCTTAAGAACTATACAGAACTAAAATGAAATTTATAGTACTTCTGACCTCATGACTGCTTTATCTTTGCTCCTTCACCAGGGAAATAACTTCATATTAATCCCATAACATTGTATTTAAAAGGTTAATTACACAGAAGCCTGATCACATAATATTTTAGGCTTTTAACTGTACATCATTACCAATTGGTTAAACTACAGCGGTATTATTTATAGTCCATTCCTTTGTTTTATTAAGTTACAATTTCTGTATTTTCAGGTCCATTATATTTCTAACTTAAATGAGAACTATAAGTATGTAATTATAACTAGAGATGAGCAAATTTATTCGCCGATTCGTTGATTCGTATCGAATCTTGGAATTTTTTAGCTGCAAATCGAATCCGAATATTAGGTGATTCGCTTCGGCTTTGTACGCATTCGCTACATAGTTTGTCCTATAAATTATGCGCTATTGCTATGTATAAGTTACTGTTGCGTACAAATTCAATTCATTAGCGAAATTTTACTGTTAGCTCGTTTATCATGTGCAAAAGCCCGGGAAGAAAGCGGTCACCTGAGCTAGTGGGCAGGGCTTGCTCTGATTGGCTGAGGCTCGGTTAGCCAGTGACATATCACTTCTGCTGCAACTGCTGAGACGAGCAGAAGCACTGTGTGTGAAGTTCTGAGACTCTGAGACCTATTTTGTGAAAATTGGGGTGTAATTGCTCTGGGAATCCATATTACTTGCTGGGCAAGTGCAGGGTCAGTTCAGGGCTAGTATTAAATCAAGCAGGGAGAGAGAGACAGGGAGAGATAGGGAGAGACAGGGAGATACAGGGACAAAGACCAGCTGCAGGGTCATAGAGTGAATTGAAAAATGTCTGGAATGGATAAGAAAAAGGGGTCCAGTTCCAGCCAGACCTCGAGCTCTAAAAAAAGGAGAAGGTGGCACAGGGCAGAAGTGCCAAAGGACCTGTAGCCAGAGCATCTACTAGTAGTATTCGCAATACTTGGCCGTTGTTCCACCAGGCTAACCCACCAAGGCGCAAAATTGTAGTGGAGGAGAAAGTGGATGAGGTAGTGGAATGGATGGCACGCTCATCTCAGTCTCAGCCGGATGATCTGCTGTCATCTGCTGATACAGTATCCATATGTAGCCAGGGGTCAGACTCAGAGCATTCCTCCTGTTCCACCATTCCTCTCCAGCAAAGCCAGTCATTTTCGTATGCACTTTGTACGCTTATGCATACATGTTCAAAGAGGTTGCATACCTTTTTACCTGAACGTTCGTTATTAGTGTGCGAATGTTCGCTAAAAGCCTTTTATTTACGTATATTTTGCACACAAATTTAATGAATCTATCCGTCGAATATACAAATCTTAGGAAAAGTTTGGCGAATAAAATTTTGCATGATTCGCTCATCTGTAATTATAACCTTCTAAAGTAAAAGTTTTTTTGCTCAATTATGACTTTTAAAATGTATACAGGTATTGTATACTCTAATAACTGGATCACATAGATACTGTGCTTTCTCTCTTTACTTTCTAGATTGGACACCACTTGGTGGTATCCTGTCCATTTAAAAGCTTTTGAAACTGGTCCATCTCATTGAAACAACACTTAAGTCTGTCTAATTGGCTAGTGCCAGGCTGCTTGGTGGTCAAGGAAAAGTCATGCTTTGTTACGTTGGTGGAGAGCTGGCTCATAGAAGTGAGTGGAGATGTCATACTTGTAATTGCACCTCCTTACCATTGTAATTGCAGCGGCGAGCAAGTAAAAAGAGCAGATAAGGCAGTGCGTCTTTCTATCCAAACAGCTGGTCAGCGGGGTTGCTGGAAGTCAGACCCCCGCCGATCTGATATTGAAGAACTATCCTGTGGATAGGTCATTAATAGTAAGAAGCAGACAACCCCTTTAAGGTGTTGATCAAGCATTCCTATTTAGCCGGGCTGGTTGTTCCATCTCGTTGCCTCGGCTTTGGGTATTCTAGGGTTTGCTAGCCCTAGTGAAGGTGTGCTCATGTGTTTCAGCCCATGTACGGGCCCTGACTTTGGATTGCTTTCTTGGATATGTATGAATGAAGCCTGCCCCAACTTCAGCCTATCTCCTAACTACGTATATTGCTTGACCTCTGTGTGCACCACTGTCTGTGATCTCCATGAGTCAACTGTCAACTACACCAGGACTACTCCACGAGGCAGTGGCCTGGTTGGTTCCCTGTAGCAAAGGCAAGATGCCTGTAAAGGGGTGAATATAAGGGGACAGCCAGGACAACACCCTTAGGTTAAGACCAAAGCCAAACCAGTTAGATGGTACAGTGGGTTCACACTCACTGTTACAGGCTTTGCTATTCTCTAGAATAGCAAGTAAAACTTTTTGTGAAATTAGGCTGGTCAAACGCATTGCAAATATGCCTGTCTTCAGAAACAAAGCAAAAATATCTTTATTCATCTTGTATTCTTTGATAGCAAAAAGGTCATTTTAGAAAAGAATAACTGCCTCAAAAGGGCGCAATTTACCAAACTGTATCCATTTATAATTACTTTAATGTTGCAGATATTAAATGCAACCCATGTTACTATTCTACTACAGTACAGAGTGAAAAGGTTAAGCCTTAAAATAAATGGAAACTGCAGTTGCTACACCCAAGCATAATAATTCAGGCAATATTGTGCATTCTGTGTTCCATTAAAATATATGTTCTGAAACGTAATGATGATTACAGCACTTAATGTGGTTTTAAGAGCATTTTATAAGTCTACAGTGTTCCCAATGCACTTACTATGTATTGTGTTTATGCAATGTTGGATAGATAGTCAAGCAAAAAGTAAGGAAATCCCATGTAATCTTTTTAACATTGATATGGACATCTGCTGGGCCATTTTAATACATTAATTTTTCCAGTGCAAAGGTTTCATGAATGAATCCCCTGAGTCCAGACTGCCATGATAACTTCTTTCAGAGATGATTTGATAGTGCTCTGTATACAACTGTGCCATGTAGTGTCCTAAACAGTAAGTGGCCATACCTTTTATGTTAAGCCACTACTCTAACCCAACTTAATTCCCTTCATGCCCAAAAAATATTAGTGATGAAACCCCTCATGTTAATGATAACCCCTTAATACCTCATCACATAAAAGATAGCCCTTACCCCACCCTCACAGTAGTGATACCTCCCTATTGTAACTCTATACGGTAAAATATCCCCTTAGGGCACCCCCACAAAGTGACATTCCCTGCTTAGCTTCCCCCACACAGAAATAATGGCCTCTAGTGAGGCCTCTTTCATGTCCACAGACAGTATGATGCCCTGTAGTGTCTTCTACACAATATCTTGCTTGCGCACAATATCCTGCTCCTGTAGGATGCTACTCCTCCTCTGAGTTTGAAGCCCCTTTAGCACTTTCCCACACAATATGATGCTTATATTGCCCCCAGATATACTCACCTAGCCCATGTTCCTGTCCAGACTCCTAGTGCTTAGTACAAAACACAGCAGTGCAGGGAACATACCTTACATCTGGTGACATTAAAGGAAGAGCTTGCTAAGAACGCATTTGCATCCCTTCTTCCCAGAATTCCAGAGGAGCATGTATGGCCTATAAGTCTCATGCTGATTAAGACGTGATAAGGAGAGATATATCCCCCAATTTATTTTTAACAAAAAATTCACAGATACTGTATGTATCTTACATATACCTTAAATGCTGTATGCAGCTTCACAACCAACTCTATTTTATTGCTCCAGTGGTACAAAAATGTAAAAAATGAAGCAAATTTGCACAAACTTTTTATTTTCCAATGCTCGTTCATAGGGAGAAATTATGTAGAGTGTGAAACCCTCAATCATCATTCCCGGGCAGCAGATCATGCTGACTAAACAGCACTCTGCTGCTCAGAAACAATGCAGCTGTATGAGGATGAATGTTAGCAGTAGCCATCACTCATCCTCAGACTGTAGTAGTGATCGCTGCATGTAAATCAGCACTTCACCTCCACTGAAGAGAAGGCAATTGTCAGGAAGAAATGCTTTCTTCCCAAATATTGACTTCTCATGTGTCTTAAGTCTGCTGCTAGTCCAGACCTGTTTATGTCTGATGAACATATTTATATTAAGATCCTAGCAATCTGTTTGCATTTTTGTCTCCCGTCTCTCATCTACAAGACAAAGTGAGCTTTGTTCCATGGTATCAGGGAGGAGACAATTCAAGGACAGTGGTGGATCTGCTAAATACTGTATTATTAGTAGAATGAGTAAACATTTCTCATTTTAAACCTGGATGCAAAGAAGGAGTTTGGTCACCTAGGTTGGCCTTTTCTGATTTCTCTTTTAAAAGCTATGATATAATGGGCTTTTTCCTAACTGCAGTTAAAGGCCTTTATTTCCTCTTAATTTCCATAATTAA
Organism: Rhinella marina; assembly: GCA_900303285.1. Classification (NCBI taxonomy): domain Eukaryota; kingdom Metazoa; phylum Chordata; class Amphibia; order Anura; family Bufonidae; genus Rhinella; species Rhinella marina. The sequence continues at coordinate 12,817 of ONZH01030288.1, forward strand.
ACTAACTCTTGCTGCTCTTCTTCAAATTTCCTCATGCTGCCTCTCATCCCATTCACATCTTCTAACTGCTTCTCTTTGTTCCTGATATTAAAGAGGTAATGCTTTGACAAATTTATGGTTTTGCTATTTGCAGATGATGTTTGATTTACATTAATTTGGTATTTGTATATAGTGGCTCACCAGAGCAGGGATAATGAATGAAAGGTGCTCTCACCCTCGACCTAACCCAAAGTCTCTTGAAAATGTGTCAATAAATCTACCAAATGGGTGGGCGACTCTTTCACTTGGTAATGGGATGTTAACTGTTGTTATAATTAGTTGTACAGAAGTTGTAGAATAGATGTATACATTCAATAAACTGATCAATTTGAACATATATAGGATTCATACATTCACATATGATAGCAAATTTTGCTTTTAAAATATTATAATCTTTATTCTAAATACTTATACAGTCTTTATAAAAATTAGCTGGGCCCAGTTTTATATAATAAATCAGTAGAAATGGAAAATAGTAGGAAAAAATAAAAATAAAAGTAAAAATAGAAATAAAAATAAAAATAAGATACAAATCAGGTAGTAAAATATGATATAAAACTATGTTGTGGAATTTATCCAATATGGTGTTCTTTTAATGTCCGGTGTCTGTTCAATATTAGTGTTAATTAAAATGTTGAGTTTCTTCATATGCCGCGCTGTTTTTCAAAGTAGGGGCAATTCTCCCTTGTTATATATTACTTATGCTCCCTTTGGTTAGGGGTGACCTAATATATGAATCAGTATAGTCTTGCTTAAAATGGGTTACTTTACCCTCTCTAGACGCGGTGCATGGGTAACTCCAATAATGTTGTATAGTTGATCCTCCCTTTGTCCGTCGGGTTCGGCAGCACGAAGGAGCTGAATGCGCGCACTTTTCAGCGTACAGGCAGCGTCCCACGTGGCGCCTCATGTGGGTTCCTGCTTTCAATATACGCTGATATGAAACAATGAGCGCTCTATCTTGTGTCGTATTTCCTTTGTTATTTTGTATCCAGGAGATTCTTATGGTGTTTCCCTTTGGACAAAGTTGTTTGCAGACGTCTGTTAGTATAAATACTTAATAGCACGGTCTCTCTATCCCAGACACGTTTTGGGGGTCTACACTGCCCCTTTTCTCAATGGTAAAGAGACCCGCTTGTATCTCGTGCTTTTAAAAGGTTCAGTGATTGATTGATTAGTCAATTAGTTCTTTAATTACAAGGGAGGATTGGATAGCTTCTCTTGTTTTTCCTTGTTATATGGAAAGTACGGCCTGGAGTTGTATTTATCTATAAATAATGTAATGATTCCACGATATTCCGATATAATTCTAGGTTTATATACTCTACAGTACATTAAAAGAAGGTAAACAGAAAAGCAGAATAAAAATATAATAAAAATATAATGAAAATAATATGGTAAAGATAAAAATAAAAATGAAATAAAAATAAAAACATTTTTATAAAATGGTTAATCCATGCTAAAAAGAGTTTTAATGCATAAATGGCAAGTGTTATATACTTCAAGAGTCGCCCACCCATTTAGCAGATTTATTGATTTACATTAAGCCATCTACATACAGTATATTTGGGCAACTATAGACTATAAATTCAACACTACAAAGAAAGAAGTGCTCCAGATTACTTTTTATGCAGCTAGGCTGGAAAGTCTTAAAACTCTTTTCTCTTGCTAGTGGCGAGAATCCTCCCTTTAGTATTTAAGGATTAGTGTGACCCTTTCCCACATTACCTTATACTAATTTCCCCCTCTTATTTCAGCACATATGGTTGATATTAACTTTTTCACTTTTCCCTTTCTCTTTATAGCCATATTTGACAATTAATAGAGATGAGCGAAGCGATTCGCCGATTTGTTTATTCGTATCGAATCTTGGGATTTTTCAGCTGCAAAACGATTCCGAATTTCCTTGGATTCTCTTCGTATTATTCGTCTACTTATGCAAAATTTTACACACTAACTATACGTATGATACGTATGGACCATACGAAACGTCCGCATTATGCGTGAGCGGGACACGTTCGCAAGAGCGGGAAAGTAAAGATACGCCCCCTCCGAACTGGAAAAAAACAGCCCACCGGGGATCTAACTATTTGCACGTATAGGGAGTGAAGACTCCTCCCTCAGTACTCCACCCTCCTCTGAGTCAAGCAGTCTGAGCCAGTTTAGACCAGTGCTGACTGTTGACCTGGAAGCAAGCAAGATAGCAAGCATGGCTCTAAAAAATAAGCGTGACCTGCTGCGGCCCAACTGGAATGCGTTGTGTTTTGGGGACGAGTTTCCAAAACCACCGCCCGCTACAGACAACAGGGTGTCACAGGTTAAACTGTGCCGGAGAAACCCAGCTTCAGTGCCTGCCTGGCCATTATCATCATCAACTGAAGCTGCGACTAGTGAGACAGCTGGAGCATCTGCTGTAAGGTCCGCTCTGTCTTGTTCAGCGGAAATGGTTAGGTTTCAGTGTGGTCGGCAATCCGGTGGACGCTGCAGCGGTGCACGAGGTGAGCACAAAAGCTCTCAGTAGTAAGAAGAGTAAATCCCGGCACGCGCTGACTTGCTTCAATATTATCTTTATTTTTCCATCACTTAGGACGCGTTTCGGCTCCGCCTGAGCCTTTATTAACAGTTGATAAAGGCTCAGGTGGAGCCGAAACACGTCCTAAGTGATGGAAAAATAAAGATAATATTGAAGCAAGTCAGCGAGTGCCGGGATTTACTCTACTTGTTCAGTGGAAATGGCTGGAGCGTCCACTTCGCCGCCCAGGAGGAGTTCAAGCCAGAACTCCATTGTTCCAGCATCTGTGACGACCCGTGCACAGACCCCCTGGGAATATAAAACCGCGGTGGAGGAATGGGTCATACAAGTTCTTGACCACCCTAGGCCGGGAGATCCTTCACTAGAAAGAAGGAAGGGAACTGTGCTGTGGTTTTCAGTGGGGCAAGGTTCTGGCTTCCTGCAGGATGACAACTCTGGGAAGGAGTATTTTGTGGGCCGCCTGTCGGTGAAATGGCTGTACCTGCTGCAAGCTCGTCACAGCTTGTACGTGGGGGATCAGGTGGAGTACACCCCCATGGAGTCCGTGAAAGGACCATTTGCAACCGGGGTTACCCTCCTTTCCAAGCCCCTGGTGCCTTCAAGTGACGCAGAAGTGTGGCCAGATGAACCACCAGGTCCATGACGCTTGCGCTGCCTGCAGGAATTCCCAGATGGCGTCCTCCGGTTCTGTGAAAAGCCTCAGCTGGAGCCTCTGATTTCAGGACTGCCAGCACCACCACCACGACAGTCCTTACAGCTCGGTCAGCTGACCACATCATCCTTCACCTTTCAGTCAACGGTCATCAACCAATACTACCAGCTGCCGTGGAAGGTGAAGACAGCAGCAGCTGGGGAAGCTGGGTCGTCTTCCCTGGATCATGCAACCTTTCCGGAACCTCTGCAGCCGGAAGTTCTTCTTACCACAGCTGTCCCGGCAGGAGGATCCGAAAAAGCTGAAGTGTCTGCAGCACTCGCCAGCGTAAACATATATCTGAGCCTTTTATGCTTGCAAATGTGAAATTGATTGCACTAAAATGTTTGCATACTTATGTGTTTGCTGTATTTTAGCTACACTGTTTTTAATGGTACAGCACTTTAGCCCATTGTGTGTATTCTTTTTCTGGTACTGCAATGTGTCTTCTTAATGCACTTATTGTACAGTGTTTTTAGTAAATTATTAACTTATTGAAAGCTAACAGCAGTGAGCACCTTATTTTTCTAGTTCATATAATCTTCCTCTAAAGACTGTAGGCCGCGGCCTAGCCTCGTGCATATGACGCATTCGCGCGTCATTTGTACGTTAAGGATTCGTACGCACTTTTGTACGCTAATGCTTACATGTTGCATACTTTTACATACGCTGACTGTACGTACGTAATTTACGCAGGAATGTTCACAAAACAACATTTGTTTTTTTTACATAGATTCGACCGAATAAGTTCATGCGAATACGAATCTTGTCAGATATTCGGCGAATATTCGGCGAATAAAAATTTGAATCATTCGCTCATCTCTAACGATTAACATGACCCTTCTTCTCAGGTTTCTGTACTTATTTGAAACCTTACTTGTTCCAGTTCCCTTGAAGGATCTCATGTTCCCTAAAGCAGACTTGCTATGGTTCATATGGTCTAATAGGATAGTGAAAGCTGTCCTGATGGGTAGCAACAGTTCAGGCTTCCTCTCTCATCTCTATGCTCTCCAATTGCTTTTTATTCCATCCTTCCCTGCATGTTAATCTTATATTCATTATGTAAAAACCCTGGATTCAGAATGGTTTGTTCTGTTTTACAGATATACATTTTTCATAGAACTCTATTGCCCTGCAGGGAATTGCATAGTAGATTTTAATTTGCTTTCCCAACGTGAATTTAATGATATCCATATTGGACATTTTATTCAGTCTAACCTCTTGAGCCACCATGTTTCAATGCCTACTGTTTTTGAATGCGTCTATAGATTTGGTACATCATCAAAGGGGCTTATATTGGTCATATGCAATATTTTTATTGTTTAAGACATTCTTACATGATCAGGTGGGGGAAGTTGTGTAGGCTCATATGGTGAAGGCTGACCAACACCTCTGGGTGTGCTATACATACAAGCAGAATCAGTACAAACTATTTGTGCTCTGATAACACACCCTGATCATCTTCATTTGTAAAGATGTAAAAAATACATCTGTCCATCTAGTTCAGCCTGTTATCATGCAAGTTAATCACAAAAGGAAAAAAAAAATTTTTGGGGTACGTAGAACTAGAAACCATTTTATTCTCATTTTAGGGGGGGGGAATTCCTTCCTCACTCAAATCTGACAATCAGAATACCTCCCTGGATAAACTACCCCACTCTAGTAACTATGACCTGTAATATTATGACACTCCAGAAATACATCCAGGCCCCTCTTGAACTGTTTTAGTGAACTTACCATCACCACCTCCTCAGGCAGAGAATTCCATAGTCTTACTGCTCTTACTGTAAAGAATCCTCCTCTATGTATGTATACAAACCTTCTTTCCTCCAGACGCAGAGGATGTCTCCTCGTCACAGTCACAGTCCTGGGGATAAATACATCATGGGAGAGATCTCTGTACTGAACCCTGATATATTTATACATAGTTATTAGATCTCCCCTCAGTCATCGTTTTTCTAAAGTAAATAACCCTAATTTTGATAATCTTACTGTAGTCCACCCATTCCAGTTATTACTTTAGTTGCCCTCCTCTGAACCCTCTCCAGCTCTGCTATGTCTGCCTTGTTCACAAGAGCGCAGAACTGTACACAGTACTCCATGTGTGGTCTGACTAGTGATTTGTAAAGTGGCAGGACTATGTTCTCATCACCGGCATCTATGCTCCTTTTGATACAACCCATTATCTTATTGGCCTTGGCAGCAGCTGCCTGACACTGATTTCTACAGCTTAGTTTGCTGTTCATTAAAATTCCTAGGTCCTTTTCCATGTCAGTGTTACCCAGTGTTTTACCATTTAGTATGTACTGGTGACTTGCATTATTCCTTCCCATGTGCATAACCTTACATTTGTCAGTGTTAAACCTCATCTGCCACTTCTCTGCCCAAGCCTCCAGTCTATCCAGATCCATCTGTAGCAGTCTACTCTCCTCTACACAGTTTAGTGTCATCTGCAAAAAATGATATTCTACTGTGCAAGCCTTCTACAAGATCATTAATAACTATATTGATCATTAATAAAATATTATACGGGCCTGGAGAATTAAGAGAACAAGTCAGTTTTTCTGCAAAGTGAATGCAGTAAAACAAAACCCTTAAAACATTGTTGGAATTTCTTTTTTTTCCTATTCCACACCATTTGGAATTTTTCTAGGTTCCCATTACATTCTATGCAATACTAAAGGGGTTTTCTGGGATTTTACTACTGACGACCTATCCTCAGGAAAGGTCATCAACAAGATTGCTTGGGGTGCGATCAGCTGTTTGAGAAGTCACCAGTGCTTCTGTGAGTGCCGCTGCCTTCCTTCTGCTCACCAAGCACAGCGTTATCACTTCTATGGGGATTAGCGCAATACCAAGCACAGTTGCTATACAATGCATAGTGCTGTGCTTGGTAAGCAGGGAGAAGGCAGGAGCACCTCTGACTTCTCAAATAGCTGATTGGCAGGGTGACCATTGGACAGACCCCCATCGATCAGATACTGATGACCTATTCTGAGGATAGGCCATTATTTGTAAAATCCCGGAAAATCCCTTTAAATGGTGCCATTAGAGAGTACAATTTGTTCCACAAAAAAAAACAAGTCCTCTTATTGCTATGTGAATATCGCAGCTCCCTGTCATTGCACGCGCTACTTACAAAAAAATGTGCTTCGTGACATAGTAATTAGTCACAAAGTAATTTTTTTTTGTAAAATTCAGCAAAACAGCCGAATCCAACTTTTTAAAAGTCTGCTCATCTCTAATCAAGATATATAACTTAAATTATGTTAATAATTTTTATTCCAGCAACACTGCTCTGGTGGTCCCCATCGTTATTTGTTTATTGTGCTGCAGCAATGCCAGTCATGTGTACCATGTGATCAATTTAAATAGGAAAATAAAAGTGGAACATAGAAAGATAGAAACACCTAAGTACATGGTCATGGGTAAGTGTACACTACCATTAAACAATCATCAAGATAGCCAACAGTGACATAACTATCAGGGAAACAACTGCTTCGGAGTCCCGTTGCAGGGCAGGCAGGCACAGTGTGCAATACCCTTGCATAGTCTAGGAGGCGTCACTTTCCCTACTGCTTCCGTTCTTCCAGCTCTGTCCAGATATGTTTTCTTCTTTTTTAAGGGCTCAAAACGTATGTATTTTGTGGTCCGCAAAACATGAATCCGCAAAAAAATACAGATGACGTCCGTGTGCATGTTCATACATTTAAGGCCAAGTTCACACTTTAGCTATTTGGTCACTTATTTCCATCAGTTATTGTGAGTAGAGAAGCCTTCAGAGATTATGTGTAATGGAAAGATCTGCACCTGTTACTGTATGTGTTTTTGACCCGCACGCGGTTTTGGCTCACAATAACTGATCCAAATAATTGACTAAATAACTGAAGTGTGAACTCAGCCTAATATTTACATTTGCATATACATGGATTTTTGCAGATCCCATTCAGATACATGGGACATATCTGCAAGAAATCTGAAGCTGCACAGTGAAGATTTATATGCAATTAGTATGGTCTATAGCAACCTTCAATGATGACCTTTAGGCCACTCTGACATAATAATAAGCATGTGGTCAGTATTTTGCATCAATGTGTGTAAGCTAAAGCCAGGAATAGAAGCTACAATTGAAGAGTGTGTACCTCCTTTGGGTTTTGGACCCTCTCCTGATTTTGGCTTACAAATATGGATGCAAAATACTGACCAAATACTGATCATGTCAAAGTGGCCTAAAGGTTGTCATTAAAGGTTGTAAAACCATAGCAATTGCTTATAAATCTTGATTGTCCAGCTTTGGTACATGGCAGATTTGTTGCAGAAATGTCTGTGATTTCCCATTACATCTAAAAGGGGTTTGCAAAAATCCATACATATCCACACAGGGATGGATCCAGGGGTGGACTCAATAGAAAAGTACTAGGAGGACATTTATTAAGTCCAGCATTTTCCACTCCTATCTTAAACTATCCCCCACTGGTGCACTCCCCTAATAATTGTGGCACATATGTGTAGGTCTGTGTGACAAGACAAGAGCTGGTGTAGATTTCCGCTACTATCTCCCCCCAATTTCAGGCATAGATTATAATTAGTGATGAGCGAGCCAGAGCGGCAAGATTCGGGATTCGCACGAATCTTGCCCGCTTCGGCTCGGCTCGGCATCCCGAGGCAGCGCGGATTCGTGAAGATTCGTGAGTCACTGCCAATTTGAAATGCCCGTTTTTTTCAGGCAATCAGCATCAAAGGAAGCCTGTGGGAACGCCTGCTGTGATGTAACAGCCCCTATACCTCCCCAGCAGTGATTGGCTGGCAGTGACATGTGACCTAAATTTACATAAGGTAGAGACCTGCAGCATCAGCCTCAGGCCTCATTCACACGTCCGCAAAAATCGTCCGCATCCGATCTGCAATTTGCGGACCGGGTGCGGACCAGGTGCGGACCCATTCACAGTCAATGGGGCCGCAAAAGATGTGTGCCGTCCGCATCCGCACTTCCGTTCCGTGGGTCCGGAAAAAAATAGAACATGTCCTATTCTTGTCCAGATCCACGGACAGGAAAAGGCATTTCTATCATGTGCGTTCCGCAAATTGCGGACTGCACATGGGCCGCTGTCCGTGTTTTGCGGATCCGCAAATTGCGGATACGCAAAACACGGACAACACCAAGCAGACATCTGAATGAGCCCTTAGGGAGCCTCAGAGGCATCCCTACATGCTGCCCCTGGTGTTTCCTATGCATTTCCAAGGTGTTTCCATCATTTTCTGAGGTTTTCACATGTTGGGGCAAACTTGACTGTGCAGAACCTTTGGCCCCTGCAAAAAGATTCGGGTCTCCCATAGACTTTAATGAGATTCGTGATTCGGCCCGAATCCACGAATCCCGCGGTGGGATTCGGGCCGATACCGATCCCGAATCTTTAGGATTCGCTCATCTCTAATTATAATAAATGCCAGTTCTGCTATAACTGATTCTGCACTGCTCTGTTCCGTACACATTTTGGGCTCTAAACCACCAAGAGTCACAACATTTTGTACAGCCATGCCATAAGCCAAACTTTGCAACCTTTTGACGTCTTTATCATGATGTGGAGACTTATCAAAAACAGTGTTTTCTGCATTGTACTTGCTATCACCTGCGCTGTGGAGGATGTGTGTAATGTACGATGGCTCTGAGCTGCTATAGATTTCTGGCTTCATTTGCACACTGGCTGGTCACGCTCTCTCTCACTCTTATCACAGCCCCTTCTGAAAACTGTCAAGTTTGCATTAAACACCACTTGTGACTATTTTTCAAAAGTTGTATGTTTGCAACTTTTTAACGCCATTTTTTGCTGCAAATTAAATGCTAAATCTCCCCATTAGTTCTTACTTTATACCTTTTTTTCTTTCTGTGTTCCTCATGGCTTTTGCTAAAAGGTACACCAAAACGGTATCCAAAACTCAACAAACTTGCATGGGCAGAGCAAGTCTTACAGGCAGTGTAGAAATGAGATAAGTTCTAAAAAATTCCATTCGTCTGCTTAGCGGAAATTTGTTTTGTGACGTATTACTTTGCCACAAAGCGCATTTCCTCATGAGTAACGGACGCAATGATGTTGCTTCCCCATCATTTTACCCCTCAGATGCTGTGTTCATCTCTGATCGCATCTTCTGAGATGACCATTGAGTGCTGTCAGAGGTTAATCTGTTAAAAAAAAAAAAATACTAACCTTATCCATTTGATCCCCAATAGGCCGCCACGGCCATCCTGATTGAAGATCCAATGCAAAATCTTGCACGGTGCGTTATGACGTCATCATGCTGGCCGGCGTAGTAACATCATAATTCACCACTCACAAGATTTTGCGCGGGATCTTCAATCGAGATGGCTGCGGCAGACTCTTTGCACACAAATGGATTAGGTGACTATGATTTTTTTTTTACAGTTATTTTAGGGAAAATTGATTCGCTACCACGAAGCACGAGTAAATTTGGCTTTGCAGCGAACTGAACTTTCCCAGAAATTTGGAAATTTGTTCACTTTGTGAACTTCGATTCGCGCAGCACTACTAGCATTATCTAGCATCTGTAAGGCAAAACAAGAAATTTGAATATAGAAGATTCAAGCTGAGAAATCAGAGCCTTAGCTTTGTTTCCTATTGAATTATTTCAATGCTACAAGCCATCTATTTCATGTTTTACAGTGTTTGCGTAATCATTCAGCTTTTTGCTCTATGAATGGTGTGTTATTTCGTTTTTTCATATAATTTATGCAAAATAGAGTCAACAATATGTTGATAAACTCGATAGGTTTATTATATTTCTTCATATTGCGCACAGCAATTTTTGATAATTAAAATTATTTATAAGTATTAAATGCACATAACCTTTAGTTCATTTTAAAACACTTTTCTGTACATGAAAAAGTGAGTTCCAGCATATTGTGTCTAATTATCATGCTGCTGGCTTACACATTAGCTATTCATTTTTCCTTGGAAGTAAAAGTGGAAAAAAATATTATCTATCATATTTTTAATTAACATTTCTAGAAGGTAATTACACTTTACTGCATATATCTTGAGAGGTACTGTAGCTTAATGATCCTGAATGGTGTGTACAGTGGACAGAGACTAATTAGGATAATGATCGCTCCAGGTCTTCTCAAAATCTGTAAATCTTTAAAAACAGTGGCAAAAAATATTGTATATTGTCTGATAAAAGTTAAGATATTCAGCATTGTTTGCAGTTTTGTTTGTCTAATAAAACAATCTGAGTGAACAATTACATTTCCTCCTACAATATTATTTATAAGGAAATTATGGGCAGAAAGTGCAATAAATTAAAAGAACCTCTAATACGTTAACGCCAGGCCTAGGAAACATACAACTTATTATGTTCAGCCGCTGCAGATGGCCAATATAACCTTTATGAAGTCATTAAATGTTCAGTCCAGTTTTTAAGAGATGGACATCATTAAAAAACATACTTCTGCAGTTATAATAGAAATCAGCATAATGTGACTATGATGAAGTAAGCTGCTAATGCAGAAGAAGGCAGATTTCATGATAGTGATATCTATGACATACTAGGATTTGGGTGTCTAATCAATAACTCACATTTTCCAACTTCACTATACTGAGGTACTTGCAATAATAATTTGTGGCTAGTTTAACCCCCTAAGGACCAGGACTGTTTGGACATTAACCCCTTCCTGACCAGTGCCGTACTAGTATTGAGAATGACATTTATAATGACAGGAAGCTGCTGCATAGTGTTTCCTATGGAGCCCCTGCCTGTAGCAGGGCTCCATAGTAAACTAGTAAATTTCTCAAAGACTAGCTAGACTCTAGAAGCTAATGTATTGGGGACTATGAAAATAGCAATCTAGTGATTGCTTGTTATACTGTAGTTCCCTGTGGGAACCATAAAAAGTGTAAAATAAGTAAATCCATAAATAAAGTTTTAAAAAATAAATAAATAAGTTATATATATATATATATATATATATATATATATATATAGAAATCACCCCATTCTATAAAAATATTTTCCCCATATGGCAAACATTGAAAAGGAAATAAGTCAAAATGGCTGATTTGCCTTTTTTGTTCACTTTTTCCTGCATCCCACTACATCGTATGCAATATAGTATTGTCCCCAAAAAAACAAGACCTCATATGGGTACGTAAACCGAAAAATTAAAAAAAAAAAAGTTATGGCTCTGGGAAAACAGGGAACTAAAACAAAAAACCAAGAAACCTTCAGAGTAGAAAGGTTTAACCCCTTCCCGACCGGCGCCGTACATGTACGGCGCTCGGGCGGTGCGGGGACATGACGCCCGCTCGCGGGTGCGGCGGGCATCATGGCTGGCAAGTCTCTGCTGTTTCTAACAGCAGAGACTTGCCGCTTCTCACCTTCGTTGGCGGCGACTTCCAGGGCGTTACTGATGCCGTGATCACACGTGATCACGGATGCGTCAGGATGCGTCTGAACCCGGAAGCCTACGCTTCTGGGTGGTGTACAGACGCCCCGATTGGCCAATCGAGGTGTCTGTACACCATATGAAAACTGTAATCCTCGCTGGTGAGGATTACAGTTTTCAAACTGCAATTCTTATTCTGGCCACTAGATGGCAGGCCAGGATAAGAAATGAGCAATTCATGGATTTAACTGCATCTAGTAAATCCATGATTGCTCATAAAGAAAAAAAAAACAAAACACAATAGATCAGATGATATTTGAGCTTTAAAATAATCACAGAAAAATTAAAAAAAATGTTAAAAAATATATAAAAAATAAAAAAGATATAAAAGTTGAAATCACCCCCCTTTCCGTATAAGTAAAAAATAAATACCTAAATAACAATAAATATAGACATCATGGGTATCACCGTGACCGAAGACGCCCGTACTTTTAAAATATAAAAAAAATTTTTCAATACGGCGAATTGTGTGGCAGAAAAAAGCGTCGCTTTTTTTTTCTAAAAAAAAATTAAATAAAAAGTGATCAAAAAGTCATACACACCCCAGAATGGTATCAATAAAAACTTCAGACCGCCCCGCAAAAAATGAGCCTCCATATAGCTCTGTACACATAAATACCAAAAAGTTATAGTGGTCAAGATATGACAAGGAAAAAAAAAAAAAAAAAGGGCAACTTTCTAATTATTTTATCACCATCTAAACGCAGGAAAAACTATACATATTAGGTATTGCCGGATTCGTACTGACCAGTAGAATGAAAGTAACCAGTCAGTTTTAATGCACATCGAACGCTGTAAATAAGAAACCCGTAGAACTGTAGCGGAATAACGGCTTTCTTGCAATTTCACCCCATTTGGAATTTTTTTCCCGATTCCCACTACACCATATGCAATATTAAATGGTGGCATTGGAAAGTACAACTTGTCCCGCAAAAAACAAGCCCTCATACAGCTATGTGAACAGAAAAATAAAACAGTTATGGCTGTTTGAAGGCAGGGAGCGCAAAACGAAAATGCAGAACCGAAAAAACCTCCGGGGTAGAAAGGGTTAAAGGAGTTCTCCTGGAAATCAAAACAAAAAGATTAATATGTCCTTATGTATACTTTTATTAAAATTAAAAAAAAAACATTAATTAGCAGAATGTGCTCATTTTATTTACAGGGTAATTAGTATAATTTATTATGTTGAACCAACCAGTGATTGGTGATAACACTGACCACAGACTTTTAACCCCATCAGATGCCATTGTCAATAGTGACCACTGCATCTGTGGCTGCTTTCCCCAGGACAGCTGCACTCCTTGGGTCCAAGCGACTCCACTGTATGCCAATCGAGGGAGCTATTCATTTCTTGTCATAGCCTTGCTCCCTCTGAAGGATCTGAAGGTGACAGGGCTCCATAGGAACTTAGTGAAATTTATATAATCTGCAAAGTTAATTTATTGCAGTCTATGGGGCAAGCAATCTAACCATTCCTTGTCAAAGTCCACTGTAAAAAAATAAATAAATAAAATTAAATAAATTATACAAAAAGTAAAAATAATTTGCACTGCCACCTCTCAAAACAACAAACCATTAAATTGTAAACATAGTTATCCTGTACAAAAAAACACATTAAAATTCACCATCTATTTGTCTCTTCACCTTAACCCAAAAATGTTATAAAAAGTGATCAAAAACGTGTATACATCTCAAAATGGTATCATTAAAAACTACAGATCGCCCCACAAAAAATTATCTCCAATAAAACTCTGTAGACATACTATAAAAAGTTAGGGGGTAAGAATATGGTAATGCAAGTCAAAAAATCTTTTTTTCCAAATAATTTTTTTCCAGTATTTAAAAAACAAAAACAAAAAAAAACTATGTGGTACCAGCGTAATTGTATTGATCTCCTGTCACCCTTCTTCTTATACTACATCCTTCTTCTAGTAAACTAGGTCTCTAGACACCCTGGATATATAGTATGTGATAGACACAATGCCTACTGCTCAATAAAGTATGCATAGGATAACTGATCCTTAAGGCCCTGAGGTTTACCTTTTTGTAGCCAAAAGATCCATTGAGCCTCCTCCTCTGGGTGACAGTGAATGTGCTCAATGCCCTAAGGATATTTGCATTGCCCCTGTGTTTCTCCCAGGTTTGTCCCCTATCCGTATCCCCTATCCCCTAAATTCCTGGATTGTTTTCCCAATGTGCTGGGTGCTACATGAGCATTTGGTGAGATAAATGACTTTAGCAGTCTTACAACTGATGAATGATCTGGAGATTTGTATCCATACTGATGATCGGCCCCCGATGATCCTCAGAATCTGGTCATCACCTCCATGACCTTATTAAAGTCTGAAGCACTGGCCAATCAGCATTTAGCAGTACTAAGCACCTGCTGCTGATTGGCTATTGTATTGCAGCAGCAGACTGAACTGAGCGAGGCACAGCACTCTCACTCATGTGCTGAACCCACTGACCGGACTCCAGCCTGAGCACCGCCGGCAAGACGTGCCCCTGTGTGCCAGTGCCACCACCACAGTCCACGAAGTGAGTAACTTGAGTGCCTCTAAAAGTTCATGGTGGGAGAATAATGAGGGGAAGAGGGGATTCTTCTAGCACAGCATCAAGCAGAGTTCCTGGGAGGGCACACTGTTCTGTATATAACTTATAAGGCTTATCATGTAGAGCAGTGTGCTCCAGGCTCCCCCTTCCCCATGAACTCTGCTTTCTGTTGATGCTCATATAGAGGACAGTGTGCCCTAGGGTCCCAAGTCACCATGAACTGTGTGTGGGGTGGGCTGGGGCACACTAAGCATTTGCAAAAATAATACTTCAGATGTTGGAGGATGGGCTATGTAAGGCTTCCGCACAGTTGGCACAGGCAGGAGGAGCGATCTATATGTGAGCCCCTGCATACATATTGCTCCATGTGCCCACACTGCTAAAGGGAACCTGTCACCTATAAAACACCTCCCAAGCCGCCAGCATTACCTTAAAGGGGTTGCCCAAGTTATATTTATTGATGACCTATCAGGATCAATATCAGATTGGGGGGGGGGTGTGATACCCGGCACCCCCGCAGATCAGCTGTTTGAAGAGGAGGCGCGCCGTGCCAGCGCTGCCTCCCCTTCATTGTTTACCTCCTTTCCTTTACATCTGCAGTGGTGAGCAGGTGTAATTACACCCAAGCCGCCCCATTTATTTCAGTGGGGCGGCTCTGTGGTATACACTTGTATAGGAGTGATCCGTCCCATTGAAATGAATGGGGCGGCTTGGGTGTAATGACTAGTGTTGAGCGAGCATGCTCGGCCAAATGCGATATTTGGCCAAGCATGGCGGCGCTCGTGACCACGCGGTGTTCGGCCATGCTCAAGTCCCCTTCCCGCACGTTTCTTGGCTGCTACGCAGCCAATCAGCGTGCGGCGAGGTACTGGCATTCATTGTAATGCCGTAGCCATGTTAGCTACTGGCATTACAGTGATTGGCTAGCCGGGAACGTGTCATCGGGTGCTATATAGCACCCAGTGACATGTGACCCGGCTAAGGCCAAGTCAGGGAGAGCTGCTGCAAGGAGGGATAGATAGTGTAGGGATAGAAATTGGCTAGGCAGGGCTAGTTTTTTTGTTGAAAAGACCCACAAGTCCTTTTAAGGGCTATTATATCTGGCTGCAATATATTATTTTTTTGGGGGGTCAAAAATAACGCAAGTTTGCCTGACCTTAACACCACCTGCACAGTGTGTGCATTATTACGTTTCTGTATCCTATATACCTGACATCCGTTGCTATTTTTCCTGCAGCTAATCATGGTGACATTACCTGCACTGTGTCTGCTGTATAACATTTGCGCAAGGGGGGACAGATAGTGTAGGGCTAGGATTTGGCTAGGCAGGGCTAGTTGTTCTGTTTGTTATATTTAGCTGCAATATTTTTTTTTCTTTTGGGCAAAAATAACGCAAGTTTTCCTGACCTTAACACCACCTGCACAGCGTGTGCATTATAATAACATTTATGTATCCTATATACCTGACATCCGGTGTCATTTTTCCTGCAGCTAATCAAGGCGACATTATCTGCGCTGCATCTGCTGTATAACGTTTGCGCAAGGAGGGACAGATACTGTAGGGATAGGATTGGGCTAGGCAGGGCTAGATTTTCTGTTGAAAAGACCCAAAATCCCTTTTAAGGGCTATTGTTATATCTGGCTGCAATATATATATTTTTTTTTTTTGGGGGGGCAAATATTGCGCAAGGTTGTCTGACCTAAACACCACCTGCGCAGCGAGTGCATTATAACGTTTTTGTATCCTATATACCTGACATCTGGTGTCATTTTTTCTGCCGCTAATCAAGGCGACATTACCTGTGTTGTGTGTGCATTATAACGTTTGCGCAAGGAGGCACAGATAGTGTTGGGATAGAAATTGGCTAGGCAGGTTTAATTGTTCATTACAGGGCTAGTTGTACATTACTAATGTAGCCTTGATTAGCAGCAGAAAAAATGACACCGGATGTCAGGTATTTAGAATAAACATACATTGTACCGCACATGCAGCACATGTAATGTCGCCTTGATTAGCGGCAGAAAAAAAGGCAATGGATGTCAGGTATTTAGGATAAACAAACATTGTACCGCACATGCAACACATGTAATGTTGCCTTGATTAGCGGCAGAAAAAAATGCAATGGATGTCAGGTATTTAGGATAAACAAACATTCTACTGCACACGCTGCGCAGCTGGTGTTAAGATTAGGAAAACTTGCGCTAATTTTGCATCCCCAAGAATAAAAATATTGCAGCCAGATATAACAATAGTCCTTAAAAGGACTTGTGGGTGTTTTAAACAGAACAACTAGCCCTGCCTACCCAATTTCTAGCCCTACACTATCTGTGAATCCTTGCGCAAACGTTATACTGCACACACAGCACAGGTAATGTGACATTACCTGCGCTGTGTCTGCTGCATAACGTTTAGAAATTCTGAAAATTTCTGCCATTCGGTGAAATTTTTCTGCTCAAACACTTAAAAAAAATCAGCGCAAGAGAACTTTTGACAAACTTGCATACATACCATTTACTATGCGCAAGGCGAGCAGTAAGGGACAGGGAAGTGAAACTGTATATGCTGGCAGAGCACAAGAAACAAAGTCTTTTAAAACTCCTACCTTCATGTCCCAGTTTGCAGGGCAGTGTAAGACAGGTTGTGGTTAGGTCAACATGTCAGGAGGAGGACCAGAGTGAGGTTAATTTTTTAGGTTAAAAAATTAGGGGTGAGGGCCTGCTGGTGAACCTTTTAAAGGCGAGGGCAGCCTAATAAGCAGTTTGATATGATGGAGGAAGAGGAGGAAAAGGACGAGAAGAGGAATGGGGTGCATGGAAATACAGTGTATTCAATACACCCTAAAAGCCACATTTAAAGTTCCTTTATGTTCAGCCGCTTTCCTCTGGTGGGGTAGCGAAGTCAGGGGAAATCCAGGCTTTGTTCATTTTGATGAGCATCAACCTGTCAGCATTTTCATTTGACAGGCGGATGCGCTTATCACATATTTTGCCCCCAGTGGCACTAAATACCTGCTCTGACAAAACGCTGGCAGCAGGGCAGGCCAGCACCTCCAAGGCATAGAGTGCCAGCTCATGCCACGTGTCCAGCTTAGACACCCAAAAATTATAAGGCACAGAGGGATCACTGAGGACATTGACACGGTCAGCTAGGTACTCCTTCACCATCTTCCAAAACTTTTCCCTTCTTGTGACACTAGGCCGCTCATCAGGGTGAGGGTGCTGGTGGGGTGTCATGAAACTGTCTCAGGCCTTGGAGAGTGTCGTCCTGCCTCTGTTAGAACTGCTGTGTGTTCCCCTCGTCTCCCCTCCTCGGGTGCCCAAGGAACTACGTACTCTGCCACCAGCGGAAATTTTTGGAGCAATTTTCCTTCAAGGGTCTTCTGTATTGCACCCTTTTGCTTGTCCTCTCCTCCAGAGGAATAAGTGATGAGAAGTTTTCTTTGTAGTGGGGGTCGAGAAGGGTGAACAACCATTAATTGGTGTTGGCTAAAATGCGTATAATGCGAGGGTCACGGGAAAGCCAGACCAGCGGAAGCTGTAGGTGACTTTCGGAAATGGGCACACAGGCGGCGCACCTTCACCAGGCAGCTGAGGCTAATTGGTAGGTTTTGAGAAACCGCTGAACCATTAAGTTGAAGCAGTTGTTTGGCCTGAGGGAGACTCCTGTTCGTCCTTCCTGTTGGAGGAACATGTAGACTCATTTCTGTCATTAGTTCCAGGGTCCTATAGGGTTAGTTTGGTTTAGGTTCCTGTGTATGAACTCACCTAACTTTGAGGCCTGTTCATACTGGTAGTCAGTCAGGATTTGAGTCAGGGCTTCCTTTAGGAGGAGTCCATCTTCCTTCCTTAGTTTCCAGGCCTAATCTCCTTTCCCTCCTACGCTCTGTGTATTTTTCCCCCCACACCTGAGCGTGACAGTATGTATGTGAGCTTGCCGAGCTTCAAAACTGTCACCAAGTTGCGGCCGTTATCAGACACAAAAACGCCAGGTTGTAGGTTGAGTGGCGAGAGCCAAAGCTCAGCCTGGTCCCTTATACCCTGCCACAGCTCTGCAGCGTTGTGCTGTTTGTCACCTAAGCAAATAAGTTTCAGCACAGCCTGTTGCCGCTTCCCCACTGCAGTGCTACA
>ONZH01030289.1:0-43193 GCA_900303285.1 Rhinella marina
GGAGATGTGGTTGTTGAGTGCTTGGGCATGTGGGTGGGTGGAACTGTATTTCCTCTTGCGCTCCAAGTGTCTGCTGTAAAGACAGCTGAATGCTGCGCTGGGACACGTTGGAGGACACTGTGGAGGATCGTGGAGGCGAAGGTGTGGTTTTCCGTCGGGAGGCGCTCGTGCCGGGGTCCTGGGCAGGGGGTTGACTAGCAGAGGCAGCGAGTGACACAGGGGAAGGAGCAGTGGTGTGACCCGCAGGAGGTGGTGAACGGCCTTGGTTCCATTGAGTGGGGTGTTTAGCACTCATATGCTTGCGCATGCTGGTGCTGGTTAGGCTAGTAGTGGTGGCACCCCTGCTGACCTTGGTGTGGCACAGGTTGCACACCACAGTCCGTCGGTCATCCTCACTTTCTTTAAAGAACCTCCAGACTTGCGAACATCTAGGCCTCGCCACGGGAGCTTCACTACGTGAAACAGTTGCTGCTGATGCACCAGCTCTGGCCCTGCTTCTCCCTCTGGCCACACCACTGCCTCTTACAACCTGTTCTGGTGCAGCACTCGCCTCCGCCTCAAAAGCACTGTCTTCACTCGGCATATCAACCCAGCTTGGGTCAGTCACCTCGTCATCCTCCGATTCCTCAGTCTGCTCCCCCCTCGGAATTCCTCCCCTAACAACAACTTCACCACTGTCTGACAACCGTGTCTCCTCATCGTCCGACACCTCTTTACAAACGTCTTCCACTAACTCAACATTGTCATCATCATCATCATCACCCACAGACTGCGACAGTTGGAACACTTGGGCATCGGGAAAGAGGTCAGCAGCAACCTGAGAAGTGGTTTGTGACTCTGGGAAGGGTCCAGAAAACAGTTCCTGAGAGTATGCCGGATCGCATTCCAAATTTTCCTGGGAGGGGGCAGACTGGGGGGAAGGAGGTTGAGGTGGAGGAGCCAGAGGAGTGCTCCCTTGGGTAACGTGGGTGGACTGCGTGGAAGACTGACTGGCGGACAAATTACTTGAAGCATTATCTGCAATCCACGAGATCAGCTGTTCGCACTGTTGTGGTTTCAACAGTCCTCTACCACGTGTCCCTGTAAGTTGAGACATGAAGCTAGGGAGTGTAGCTCTGCGGCGTTCCACAGCTCCCTCATCAGCAGGTACTGTCTCACCCTGCCCAGGACCACGGCCTCTGCCCCCTGCAGTAATTGAATGCCCACGCCCTCGTCCTTGTCCTCGACCCTTAGCCCTGGGGTTCCACATTTTCTGTATATAATTGTATTCTATAAAAAAAATAAAATAAATGGGCCTGGTGTACTGAAACCCACAAACTTGTTCAGTCTGGTTTAATTTTGTGACGTACAGAAAGTGTCACCTGGACAGTATATACGGTTTGGAGTGAGTGTGCTGAACTGTGACACACAGAAAGGTGAAATGGATTTGTATCACTCAGCTAAAACAACAAAAAAATTTATTTTTTTTCTATTTGTTTTTTTAATATTTTTTTCTTTTAGTTTTATTTTTTTGGGAACGTGACGTGCAGAAACTATCGTACAGCTGACTGACACCCTAATGACGGTGGCTATTTAGACTGCGACCCAGACAAATGTCGCACAGAGATTTTTAGGATCAAGCTATATATACGTGACAGGTAGCAAGTGACTTGGTTGTATTTTGTGACATACAGAAAGTGTCACCTGGACAGTATATACGGTTTGGAGTGAGTATGCTGAACTGTGACACACAGAAAGGTTACACACAGCTGTGTGAAATGGATTTGTATCACTCAGCTAAAACAACAAAAAAAATTATTATTTTCTATATTTTTTTGTATTTTTGTTTTTTTGGGAACGTGACGTGCAGAAACTATCGTAGAGCTAACTGACACCCTACTGACGGTAGCTATTTAGACTGCGACCCAGACAAATGTCGCACAGAGATTTTTGGGATCAAGCCATACACGTGACAGGCAGCAAATGACTTGGTTGTAGTCGGTGACATACAGAAAGTGTCACCTGGACAGAAAATAGTGAGTGTACTGAACTGTGACACACAGAATGGTTACACACTGCTGTGTGCAATGGATTTGTATCACTGAGATATAACATAAAAAAATAAAAGGGGGTTATACATGGCGATAGCTGCACTAGTACTAGTGCCAGCCAGCCAAGTGACAAAAAAAAAAAAAATGTCTTCTAGGCCTTAGAAGGGCTGTTGGGTTCTTTGTGGGTGATCCCTGCCTAACAGAGAACTAAATGCAGGCCCTAACACTGTCCCTGAAAGGCAGCAGCTCTATCCCTAACGACATCCAGACGGCATCTGAGCCGAGCGCCGCGGCCAGTCGGTAGTATATTCCAGGGTCACCTGATCAGGCCAGCCAACCCCTGCTATCGACATGTAAGGGCCCCACGTGATGCTGGGTGGCACGCAGAGTCTCCTGGCTTGTGATTGGCTGTGTTTTTAGGCGCCAAAAAAGCACGATGCGGAAGTTGCCATTTCCTCGAGCATGCGAGATACTCGTCCGAGCAGCGAGCTCTTGCGAGTACCCTAATGCTCGAACAAGCACCTAGCTCGGACGAGCATGCTCGCTCATCTCTAGTATAAATCCTTCCTTTATATTTCTAATTCCTTTCCAATCCATTTCTGTTGGCAGGTCTGCTTCAAATCCTCATCCAAAAAACTTTGTGTATTTAGTCATAGTGCATTTACATTACCATATTTTTGGTCTGCATCCGATCCATATTTTTTGAGGACACATTCATTTCAATGGGGCCAAAAAAGATGTGGACAACACCATGTGCTGCCTGCATCTGAATGTCTGCTCCATGGCCCTGCTAAGAATATAGAACCTGTCCTATTCTTGTCTGTTTTGCAGAGGGAATTCTCCATTAGCAATACAGGGTGGGCAATATATATTTATTGGCAATGCACGCAACATGAGGAGGGAGGTCGAAAGAGGATTGTATACTGGCACTACAGATGTATAAGGTCTGCAATAAAGCCAATGACTAAGCAGGACTTGATTGATGGGATACTTAAGTTCTGGGATGATGTCCTAACTGTACAACAATGCAACAATTACATTGATCATCTGTATAAAGTCCTTCCATTAGTGATAGAAAAGAAAGACAATGACACTGCCATGTAACATTCTGTATCACTAAAGCTTTTCATGTTAGCCATGGAAGAGTAAAGGGCAGCCCTAGATCCATGATGTGGTTCTGGACTACAGCTGCACAATGGTAATACATTAGGATTTGGATATGTTGTAAATTAAAATGGTGCAATTATTATTTTCTGCATTAAACCCATAATTAAAGTTTATTAAAATTAAACCCTGAATCGGGAGTACTCAAGCCTTTTTTTCTAAAGGTCCACAGACCTGGGTCTGCCAATGGGTGAAGGTCCAAACCGCCAAAATAATAATAAAAAAAAATGTAAGGGAGACAAAACCAGTGTCATGTAGTGTTCTGTGGAAAGGTTTTTCTTTTTTTTCCTAAAAATAAGCTCCGCCTCAGGGACTGAAGACAATAAGAATGTATTGTGTTATGTTTTCCAATAGCAACATGAATTGGCTTATATAACTTATTTAACTTGTAATCAGGCCTCATCCACAAGACAGAGAAATATAAGGACTGAAGTACAGCAGCACCTCCCCCACCTTTATTATCTTAGCAGTGGCTGGAGTGTACAATATGTACACAAAGGAGAGCTCCTTATCTCTATCTGTATCACACTCTATACAGATACATACAATAGATTCATAGACAGTATCACAAAAGGTAGGATTAGATACACAGCTCAGCAGAAAGTATCACACAAAGTAGGATTAGATGCTCAGCAGACAGTATCACACAAGGTAGGATGAGATACACAGCTCAGCAGACAGTATCACACAAGGTAGGATTAGATACACAGCTCAGCAGACAGTATCACACTTTATACACATACATATAATTGCTTCATAGAAAGTATCACACCTAATAGGATTAGATACACAGCTCAGCAGACAGTATAACACAAGGTAGGATTAGATATGCAGCTAAGCAGACAGTATCACACAAGGTAGGATTAGATACACAGCTCAACAGACAGTATCACAAAAGGTAGGATTAGATATACAGCTTAGCAGACAGTATCAAACTCTATACACATACAGTACAGACCGAAAGTTTGGACACACCTTCTCATTCAAAGAGTTTTCGAATATCTATATGTATCTATATGTATCTTCATGACTATGAAAATTGTAGATTCACACTGAAGGCATCAAAACTATGAATTAACACATGTGGAATGATATACTTAACAAGAAAAGTGTGAAACAACTGAAAATATGTCTTATATTCTAGGTTCTTCAAAGTAGCCACCTTTTGCTTTGATTACTGCTTTGCACACTCTTGGCATTCTCTTGAGCTTCAAGAGGTAGTCACCTAAAATGGTATTCCAACAGTCTTGAAGGAGTTCCCAGAGATGCTTAGCACTTGTTGGCACTTTTGCCTTCACTCTGCGGTCCAGCTCACCCCAAACCATCTTGATTGGATTCAGGTCTGGTGACTGTGGTGGCCAGGTCATCTGGCATAGCACCCCATCACTCTCCTTCTTGGTCAAATAGCCCTTACACAGCCTGGAGGTGTGTTTGGGGTCATTGTCCTGTTGATAAATAAATGATGGTCCAACTAAACGCAAACCGGATGGAATAGCATGCCGCTGCAAGATGCTGTGGTAGCCATGCTGGTTCAGTATGCCTTCAATTTTGAATAAATCCCCAACTATGTCACCAGCAAAGCACCCCCACACCATCACACCTCCTCCTCCATGCTTCACGGTGGGAACCAGGCATGTAGAGTCCATCCGTTCACCTTTTCTGCGTCGCACAAAGACACGGTGGTTGGAACCAAAGATCTCAAATTTGGACTCGTCAGAACAAAGCAAAGATTTCCACTGGTCTAATGTCCATTCCTTGTGTTCTTTAGCCCAAACAAGTCTCTTCTGCTTGTTGCCTGTCCTTAGCAGTGGTTTCCTAGCAGATATTTTACCATGAAGGCCTGCTGCACACAGTCTCCTCTTAACAGTTGTAGAGATGTGTCTGCTGCTAGAAGTCTGTGTGGCATTGACCTGGTCTCTAATCTGAGCTGCTGTTAACCTGCGATTTCTGAGGCTGGTGACTCGGATGAACTTATCCTCCGCAGCAGAGGTGACTCTTGGTCTTCTTTTCCTGGGGTGGTCCTCATGTGAGCCAGTTTCTTTGTAGCGCTTGATGGTTTCTGTGACTGCTCTTGGGGACACTTTCAAAGTTTTCCCAATTTTTCAGACTGACTGACCTTTATTTCTTAAAGTAATGATGGCCACTCGTTTTTCTTTACTTAGCTGCTTTTTTCTTGCCATAATACAAATTCTAACAGTCTATTCAGTAGGACTATCAGCTGTGTATCCACCTGACTTCTGCCCAACACAACTCATGGTCCCAACCCCATTTATAAGGCAAGAAATCCCACTTATTAAAGCTGACAGGGCACACCTGTGAAGTGAAAACCATTTCAGGTGACTACCTCTTGAAGCTCATCAAGAGAATGCCAAGAGTGTGCAAAGCAGTAATCAAAGCAAAAGGTGGCTACTTTGAAGAACCTAGAATATAAGACATATTTTCAGTTGTTTCACACTTTTTTGTTAAGTATATAATTCCACATGTGTTAATTCATAGTTTTGATGCCTTCAGTGTGAATCTACAATTTTCATAGTCATGAAAATACAGAAAACTCTTTGAATGAGAAGGTGTGTCCAAACTTTTGGTCTGTACTGTACATATAATTGCTTCATAGACAGTATCACACCTAATAGGAGTAGATACATAGCTCAGCAGACCATATCACACAATGTAGGATTAGATATGCAGCTAAGCAGACAGTGTCACACATTGTAGGATTAGATATACAGCTCAGCAGACAGTATCACATGACTCTACACACATACATATAATTGCTTCATAGACAGTATCACACCAAGTAGGATTACATACACAGCACAGCAGACAGTATCACACAGAACAGAATTAGATACACAGCTCAGCAGATAGTATCACACATGATAGGATTAGATACTTAGCTGAGCAGACAGTATCACACATGATAGGATTAGATACACAACTCAGCAGACAGTATCACACATGATAGGATTAGATACACAACTGAGCAGACAGTATCACACATGATAGGATTAGATACACAGCTCGGCAAATAATAAATAAGTATTTCAAATGTCATGCAAAAATTGCGGTATTTACTGACAACAAATGTGCCTGAATTATATTATGTACATTTGTAACATGTAATGGGACTGTTAAAAGTATATAATAATCTCTGCATAATACTGTGGTTGGTGTTTGTTATTTTACATATAATAAATATACTAGACTAGCACTGTATACTGACACCAAGTGTATTTAAATCCTAGTATACAGCATATAGAATTGTAGTGAACAATGGTACAGGTCAAAATATATGGTAATCATTGCATGGTAAAAAAAAAAAGAGCATGCGTCGGAGGGATTTGTTTAATGTATACAATATATGTTTTTATACATGTTAAATGTAAGACAAAGACCTGATGTGAATACCTTAAGTTCAGGTATTAGCTAGTAACACAATGCGCCCCCTGGTGTCTGAATGTTGTATAGCTAGTAACACCAAGCGCCACCTGGTGTATGAACGTTGTATTGCAATTGCAATTTATCCAATTTAGATATAACGTCATTTCATGGACACATCTGTAGGTCCAAAATGCAGATTCATTTCGTAATATATCTTTATAGAAACTAAAAGAAAATGTTCTTGTTTCAAAATAAATTAAATGTATCCAAAAAAGATAAAGTATCAGATTAGTCAGCAAAGAATGGAACAAAAACCATCAAAAACAACTAGTTCATGAGTGTGGTTTAACACCTTCAACCCTGGGACTGTTGTCACCTTCCTGCCCAGGCCATTTTTTGCTAATCTGACATGTGTCACTTTATGTGGTAATAACTTTGGAACGCTTTTGCTTATCCAAGCCATTCTGAGCTTGTTTTTTCGTCACATATTGTGCTTCACGACAGTAGTAAATTTGTGGCAAAATATATAATTTTTATTTATAAAAAAAATGTCAAATTTAGCAAAAATTTGGAAAACTTTGCAAATTTCCAAATTTCAATTTCTCTACTTTCAAAATACATAGTAATACCTCCAAAATAGTTATTATTTTACATTCCCAATATGTCTACTTTATGTTGGCATCATTTTATAAATGTCATTTTACTTTTTTAGGATGTGAGAAAGCTTAGAAGTTTAGAAGCCATTTTTCAAATTTTCAACAAAATTTCCAAAACCATTTTTTAAGCACCAATTAAGATATAAAGTGA
Source organism: Rhinella marina (assembly GCA_900303285.1). Classification (NCBI taxonomy): domain Eukaryota; kingdom Metazoa; phylum Chordata; class Amphibia; order Anura; family Bufonidae; genus Rhinella; species Rhinella marina. Next base: position 7,383 of record ONZH01030289.1, read on the forward strand.
TTTTGAGGGCCTTACCTACTGAAAACCACCCATAAATGACCCCATTTTAGAAACTACACCCCTCAAATTATTCGAAACTGATGTTACAAACTTTGTTAACCCTTTAGGTGTTCTACAAGAATTAAAGGAAAATGGAGACGAAATTTTAAAATCTTTTTCTTGCAACACAGCAAGGGTTAACAGCATACTAAACCTCAATATACATTTCTCTGATTCTGCAGTTTACAGAAATACCCCATATTTGGTGGTAAATGTCTCTATGGGTTTGTGGCAGTGGTCAGAAGGAAAGGAGCGCCATACGGATTTTGGAGGCAGATTTTGCTAGAATGGTTTTTAGGCACCATTTTGTAATTGAGAGACCATGACGTACCCCTACAGTGGAAACCCTCAAAAAGTGACCCCATTTTGGAAACTACACCATTCAAAGAATATATTAAGGGGGGTATTGACGACTTTGACCCCTAACCGTTTTACAGAATTTGGAAACACGTGGCTGTGAAAATGAAAAGTTTCATTTCTTCCAATAAAATGTTGCTTTAGCCCCAAATTTTTCATTTTCACAAGGGTTAGCAGGAGAAAATCACCCCATAATTTGTTACCCATTTTCACCTGAATACGGCAACACCCCATATGTGGTGGTACACTGCTGTGGGAGTACTTGGCAGGACTCAAAACAGAAGGAGCGCCATATGAAGTTTGCAGCACAGATTTTGATGGATTGGTTTGCGGGAGCCATTGATTTTTATTTTTTTGAGTTATTGTCTTATGTGGGGCTCATTTTTTGCGGGATGAGGTGATGTTTTCATTGGTACCATTTTGGGGTACATAAGACTTTTTGATCGCCTGCTATTACACTTTTTGTGAGTCAAGGTGAAAAAAAAAATAGCTGTTTTTTTCTATTTTTTTTACAGCATTCACCCGAAGGGGCAAATCATGTGATATTTTTATAGAGCATGTTGTTGTGGACGCGGTGATACCCAAAATGTCTAACATTTTTATTTTTGTTAAGTTTTACACAGTAAATGATTTTTCGAACAGAATTAAATCTTGTTTTGTGTTGCCATTTTCTAACTGTCCTATTTTTTCTATTTTTCTGCCGATTGTCTTAGGTAGGGTCTAATTTTTTGAGGAACGAGATGATGGTTTGATTGGTACCATTTTGGGTTAAATACGCCTTTTTGATCGCCTGCTATTACAGTTTTTGTGAAAGTTGGTGACCAAAAAATGGCTGTTTTGTCATAGTTTTTTAAATATTTTTTTACAGCACTCAACTGAGGGGGAATATAATGTGATATTTTTATAGAGCAGGTTGTTACGGACCTGGCAATTCCCAATATGTCTAACATTTTTATGTTTTTTAAGTTTTACACATTAGCTACATTTTTTAACAGAATTAAATCTTTGTGCTGCCATCCTCAGAGAGCCATATTTTTTTATTTTTTGGGCGATTGTCTTAGTTAGGGTCTCATTTTTTTGCGGGACAAGATGACGGTTTTATTGGTACCATTTTGGGTTAAATGCGCTTTTTTGATTGCCTGCTATTACACTTTTTGTGAGGCAAGAGTGAAAAAAATGGCTGTTTTGGCATAGTTTTTTTTAAAAAAATTTTTTACAGCATTTACCTAGGGGGCCATCTCATGTAATATTTTTATAGAGCAGTTTGTTACAGATGCGGCGATACCCAATATGTCTAACATTTTTATTTTTGGTACGTTTTACACATTAGATGCATTTTTGAACAAAATAAAATCTTTTTTTGTGCTGCCATTTTCAGAGAGCCATATTTTTTTATTTTTCGGGTAATTGTCTTAGGTAGGATCTCATTTTTTGCGGGACAAGATGATAGTTTGATTGGTACAATTTTGGGGTACATACGCTTTTTTTTCCCTTTTTTTACCATTTTTTAAAAATGTATTTTTGGGGGGAAATGGTGTGTTTTTTTTAACTTGAAACTTTTATTATTATTTTTTAAAACTTTATTTTTTTAACTTTTTTACTTTTTATTTTTACTTTTTTTTAACTTTTGGGAGACTGATGATGATTTGATTGGTACCATTTTGGGGTACATACACTTTTTTGATCGCCTGCTATTACACTTTTTGTAAGGGAAGATGACCAAAAAATGGCTGTTTTGGCACTGTTTTTTTTTTTTACTGCGTTTACCTGGCAAGGTGGATCATGTGATATTTTTATAGAGCCAGTCAATACGGACGCGGTGATACCTAACATGTCTACTTTTCTTTTTTTTTCCTTTTTTTACCATTTTTTAAAACTTTTTTTGGGGAAAATGGCTTTTTTTAACTTGAAACTTTTATTATTATTTTTTTAAAACTTTATTTTTTAACTTTTTATTTTTACTTTTTTTTAACTTTTGGGGGACTGATCCCCTTTACAATTGTAATGCATTGGCTGGCAGTGTATTACACACAGTAATACACTTCCAGCTCACTGCCTGTGAGATCCGGCTACCATCCAAGCCATCGGGTCCCCGTCACAGCAGCGCGGGGACCCGATGGCATCCCTGCATATGCCGCACACCTCATGTGCCGCGATCAGTGCTGACCGCGGTACATGAAGGGTTAATGCGCCGGCATTGGTGTGTTCACCGATGCCAGCGCATACAGCAGGGGTCCGGCAAGTGGGTACAGCCGCACCCCTGCCGCTGATCGGGCAGGCGCAGCTCCTGCACCCGCCCGATCAGAGCGCCGTAGTACTACGGCGCAGGGCAGCAAGTCCCTTCCCGCAGTGTTGTACATATACGGCGCTGGTCGGGAAGGGGTTAAATAAAAATTGTAATTGCAGAATAATAGAAGAAAATATATGGTACTCCAGATACCAGTAAGAAAAATATTGAATAAGACTATTATATTTTGAGACTAGAAAAAATAGTTTTGCTCAAAGTCCATGTGTAGAGCACCATAAATCCTATGATTAGTGAGTATTCCATTAGTATGTCTATAAAAATCTATAAAAATCCAACAAATACCATAAGAAAAAGAAGAAAAGAGAAATTTACTGGAGAATGGGGAGAAATGAGAAAGAGAATATTGATGCTGTCATATAAATTGATTTTTGATGGAAAATGTCCAGTTATTCAACTTTTTTATTGGCAGTCCTTGCTTATAATCCTGTCTTATTTATGGCTTTTGTCACATGCTCTTTCATAAATTTATATCACTACATTTCAAAATTTAGGGACATATTGTGTGTATTTGGGTTTGTCCGCAGTCAGTGACAAAAAGAGTGAAAGTTTCTTCAAGCTGCTTGTCAAAAACTATGTAATCAGTTATTTTCTATTTAATGGAAAATGATAATATTGCTAATCTCAGGTCAGTTCACAAACTTAGTGACCTACAGAATCTATATTTCTGAAGTGTGGGAGGTCAAAGCAAGCACAGGGTGACTATCCAAAAGTTATGTAGGTTTAACTATTGATGAGTTAAATGCCAAATAATTGATTTATTTATAGAAGTGTAACATTAGAGGTATGGCAACCCATTTCTATACTGAATAATCTTGGATATGTAGATACTGAATCCATGGACTAAAAATCTTTTGTCCCAGTTTTCAGTGCACTTGCCTACAAATTCATGGTGAAAATTAACAGAAAAAAGATGATATATTATGTTTTTTTTTTTTTTTTAAATAAAAGCATTATTTCTAGAGGAGAATACCTCTGCATCTGAATGTCAGGTCTCTGGCCCCTCGGTGTGGCATCCCTTGCTCCTCGCTGGCCACGAGGGGCAGGGTGTCAACCCCAGGGTTCACATCCAGTAAGGTTTTGCGTTTCTTGCGCGCGCGTCATTCCATGAGACGCACTACACGTCCTGGTATTGCTGGGAGACGGGACGCCATCATTCCCAGCGCTGACGCTAGCCAGGGGTCCCGGGACACCGGGGCTCCTAGCGTCAGCTGTTGCCAGAGAACCACTACCACTTTATCTCCTGAGTCAGGGAGGTGGTGGAAGGTTTTCTCATTTTCACCCACTCAGTCCTCACATGTGCTTCCTTGGCCTGAGGGTGGAGATTGGGTGTGATGTCAGCAATGTCATGTGATCCCAGGAAGGCTATTTAAACTAGCTGTTTGCTCTCACACATTGCTGATTATTTCAGTTACTTTCAGTGCTGGAACTAAGCTATCTGGTGAGTGTTTCTCTTTGGTTATCTGCTTCAGCTTTGGTACTGGTGTTCTGCTGGTTCTCGTGTCCTGGTTTATGTTTTGACCTTGCTCTTGTCTCTAACCATTACACTGCATTTATCTCCCAGTACCCTCTGGTAGTTTCTGCCCAACCGTGGTTGGTGTGCCCAGCCACCAGCCGGCTCGCTACTGGCACCTGGGAAGGGCTCTGCATAAGCGGGTGAAGAGTATCCCGGCCATCAAGGGTGTTCAGAGCGCGACGGCTTGTGCAAAGCATGTCTGGTACGCCGCATTTGCTGAACACCAGTTCGGCTTTAGTTCCATAGCCTTACACTGAAGGTATAAAAAACAAGTGATGACTACCATAAAACTAGCCATAAGTTGTAACCATTAGGTTATAATAATAACACCTTTGTTTACCAATAATTCTCTCTCTCTCTCTCTCCCTCCCTCTCTCTGCTAGAATCTTTGCCCATTGATCATTGCATGTGTGAGATCAAACATAAATGTGATACTAAAGAACCTGGCTGGCACTCTCCATTCTAGTTCATCCCAATGGTTTTAATGGAATTGAGGTAAAGACTCTGTGCGGGTCAGTCAGGTTTTCCCACACTAAGCTCACCTGGCCATGCCTTTATGGACCTTGCTTTGTGCACTGGGGTACAGTCATGCTGGAATAGGAAAGAGCCACAAATATGGAAGCATACAATTGTCCAAAATTCCTTGGTAGGTTGAAGTATTCATATTTCACTTCATTGGAACTAAGGGGCCTAGTCTAACCCCTGATAAACAATCCCACAGTATAATTTCTCCTTCACGAAACTTTATATTTGGCACAATGCAGTCATATAGGTAATATTTTACACAGATTACATTTCCCGCTGCAGCGTCTATTGGCAAAGTGCTTTACACTGCTTCATTTGACTCTTGGTGTTGTGCTTGGTGACATAAGGTCTGCATACAGCTGCAGCCGACACACAGTTTTCGTGCTGGTGTTAATCCTAGAGAAGATTTGGAAGTCTGCAGTTACTGAATCATCAAAGCATTGACGAGTTTTATACACTGTACACCTCAGCATTCGGGAACTCCTTTCTGTGACTTTATGAAGTCTGCCACTTTTGAGTTGCTGTGGTTCTTAAACACTTCCACAGTACTACCACAGTTGATCATGGAATATCTAGGAGGGAATACATTTCACAAAAAATAGCATCCTATTACAGTACCATGCTCAAATTCAGTGAGTCCTTTAGAATGATCCATTGTTTCACAAATTCTTGAAAAGGCAAACTCACTGCCTGGCTAGGTGCCTGATTTTATAAACCTACCGCAGGAAACAACTGAATTCAGTGTTCAGTGGCATGCCGACGTTTGGGCCCCTCTGGTCAAAATTAATGTTACTGTGAGCAGTTAAGCAAGATGAAGATGAAATGATCTCTAAAAAGCATAAAGATGACACATTACCTTTGTATTTAAAAGAGGACCTTTCGCTTATCCTGACATTACCACATAAATACCTGGCACTGTAGGGTATATTGATGAGATATATCACTTATTTATTTATTTTTTCTATGGGCTGCCCCATTTCCCCTCTGTGCCCCCTATTTTGGCGCAATGAACATAGGGTCAAGACCTGGTAATGGAGTTGTAACTGTCAAATTTGGCAAGGTTCACATCACGTCTTTGTCTTACATTTAGCATATACAAAAAATATATTGTATACTTTAAACAAATCCCTCCGACGGATGCTCTTTTTGTTACTGTGCAATGATTACCATATATTTGGACCTGTGCCATTGTTCACTACAATTCTTTATGCTGTATACTATGATTTAGATACACTTGGAGACAGTATACAGTACTAGTCTAGTATTATATTATATTCAAAATAACACACACCAACCACAGTATTATGTAGAGATTATTATATACTTTAACACTGCTATTACATGTTACAAATATACTTAACCCCTTAAGGACCCAGCCATTTTTCACCTTATAAACCAGGCCATTTTTAGCAAATCTATATGTAGCACTCTATGTGGTGATAACTTTAAAATGTTTTTACTTATCCAGGCCATTCTGAGATTGTTTTCTTGTCACATATTGTATTTCACGACAGTGGCAAATTTGGGTCAAAATATTTGATTTTTATATATAAAAAAATACCAAATTTACAAAAAATTTTGAAAAATTAGCAAATTTCCAAATTTCACTTTCTCTACTTTTAAAATACATAGTAATACCTCCAAAAATAGTTATTACTTTATATTCCCCATATGTCTACTTCATGTTTGTATCATTTTGAAAATAACATTTTATTTTTTTTGGGACGTTAGAAGGCTTAGAAGTTTAGAAGCAAATATTGAAATTTTTCTGAAAATTTTCAAAACCCACTTTTTAAGGACCAGTTCAGGTCTGAAGTCACTTTGTGGTGCTTACATAATAGAAACCACCCAAAAATGACCCCATTTTAGAAACTACACCCCTCAAGGTATTAAAAACTGATTTTACAAACATTGTTAACACTTTAGGTGTTCCACAAGAATTAAAGGAAATGTAGACGAGATTTCTGAATTTCACTTTTTTGGCAGATTTTCCATTTTTTTTCCAGTAACAAAGCAAGGGTTAACTGTAGAGATGAGCGAATCCTAAAAGATTCGGGGATTCGGTATTCGGCCCGAATCCCACCGCGGGATTCGTGGATTCGGGCCGAATCACGAATCCCATTAAAGTCTATGGGAGACCCGAATATTTTTGCAGGGGCCAAAGGTTCTGCACAGTCAAGTTTGCCCCAACATGTGAAAACCTCAGAAAATGATGGAAACACCTTGGAAATGAATAGGAAACACCAGGGGCAGCATGTAGGGATGCCTCTGAGGCTCCCAAATTGCACCATTTTTTTCTAAATCTGGCCAATAGGCTGGTGATAACCCCCAAGGCAATTTTCAGGGACACGGTAATGGTGACCCACTTAAAAATGCTGCCTGACAACCTGGCGGTGAACCGCTGATTGTCTGTCTTTCAATAAGATTGCAGTGTAAAGCATGGTGGTGAGCCTCAGTATGACTTTTTGGATGGAGATTGCATGTGGTCACGTACTCCCTGGAACCCCATAGTCACCCCTTCTCTGATGTGCTACGCCAGAACATTCTCTGCCCCAATTCGCAAGACCTTTTGCAGTCTCAGTGTGCTGACAGTGGGGATTTACCAGTGTTGTCTGAGGAGGTGGTGGACAATGGCGAGACACAGGTGTCGGGGGGTGAGGTAGTTGAAAGTAGTGTTGCACGATATATTAAAAACTCGGTACGGTTTCGGTACCTAGTGCGGTACCGAAGCTCGATACCGAGTTTTCTTGCCGTCCGATACATAGAACATGGCGCGCGCATCACTTTAATGCGGTTGCCATGTTCTAATATCTGCCGCGCTGCCAGGGCCGGATTATAATTGGAGCACCTGGAGCTACTGCTCCAGGCCCCCGCTCCAATGATTTCATGGGGGCCCCGCACCCCCTCAGACCTCAGATCAGCCCACCCAGCCACTTTAAAAAAGCATACTTACCTGTTCTGGCCGCCGCTGTCCTCAGGTTCCACGCTCCACTGTGTTCCCTGCCGGCGCGCACTATGACCTGACGCAGCGTCAGGTCATAGTGCGCGCTGGCAGGGAACACAGTGGAGCGGGGAGCCTGAGGACAGCGGCGGCCAGAACAGGTAAGTATGCTTTTTTTAAAGTGGCTGGGTGGGCTGATCTGAGGTCTGAGGGGGGCCAAAAGACGCTGACCTGAGGGGGGCACAGGACGCTGACCTGAGGTCTGATGGGGCACATGTGTTTCGTCTGAGACCTGACCTGGATCAGGACCGCAATGAAAGACGCTGGAAGAGTTGGCACCAAGACGCTGACCTGAGGTCTGATGGGGGCACAAGAGCGACCACCTGAGTGAGCCTGATGGGCACAGGGCACAAGACTGCGCATGGGAAGGTCTGTGGTACATAGCACAAGACCTGCTGACACTGAGTGCGCTGATGGGCACAAAGAAACCTGACCCTGGGGACAACAACTTGACTGCTCTGAGTCTGATGGGGGACAAAAAAACGCTGACCTGACCTGGTCAGGGCACATCACTGATGGGTGTAGGCCAACGGCAAGACGCTACGCTGAATCACTTTGTTGATCATCCCGACTGATTGGGAAAGGTCACATTATCTGACGGTGACACACTGTGTTTATGACTTTACTACATGTGACATTAGTGGATTAACTCCAGTGACAGGTGATTATCACTCTTGCGTGTGACAGATCACTGTGTATTATCCTTGTACGTGACATCACTGTGTTTATTATCCCTGTACTATTGACATCACTGTGTTTATTATCCCTGTACGCCAGGTGACAGTCACTTGTACTGTGCATTTACTGTGACTATGTCCCTTTATACCTCAGTACAACTGACACCACTGACTGTGTTTAGTATTACCATATCTGGGGAAGCCAATCTCAAATAATGTCTGTTGGACTGATCACTATGATGTCACCCAATTTTTTTACCCTGAAATAGTACCCAGAACAAATTGTGGCACAGCGGTCCCCTGGACCCGGTATGTGTGTACTAACCCAGTCTGGTACTTGGCTAGCAACTGTAACAATGTGTTTTACAGGGATAACCCGTGGTACCGACCGCATGAATGCCCTTCTAAACAGCTGCTCTGGGTAGGGGCGATCCTAGCTGGTACATTAATGGAAGGGCCAATACGCGTGACCATTTCCCAACGTTGTAAAATTGGCGCTGTCAGTTGGCTGGCCAAAAAGGGTACTAACCCTTGTGTGGTTTTGTTTGCATTTTTAAAAATGTGTTTTAAGCGATGGGTACGCCAGCGGTGCAGCCTGGCACACCTATAAAGGGTGGCTTACCGGCATTATTTTTTGGTGTATTAATTAGCTATGCAGCGCATCCCGCCAGGGTGAGGGACCCCAGATTACTTGAGGTCTTTCGCCTTGAGGTCCTGCTCTACCCGGCCACCAGGTGGCCGTTTGCGAGAAGTGCCTCGACCCTCTAGCTGAGTGTATGGCATATGCTTGGGGTAATTGCCCTTCACAAAGTTAATAACTTAGTAAATTGTTTTGCAACTGAATTGGAGTCCCTTCCTTGTCTGTGACTTGCGCCCTTAGACACTCTTCCCCCGACCAACATACTTTAACTCAGTGCGGGACCGGGTGCCGAACGGTAATGTACAGTTTTCGTCCGGCCAGTCCTGTGAATCCCCGACTTGCCGCGGGTCATCCGGCGCCGGAAAGCACTGAAACATCTCTATTAACACCCAAAAGGCACTTGAATACACATTTAAAGAGCATTGGCACGCCGTTTTTACCAAAGACCTAAACATAAAACCATCTGACCTGTGAACACTGTACAAGTAACCATTTTTGGCTTTTAAAAAAAATGGAGGGCCACGATCCCAGCAGACACTGAACATTGACACTGATGGAAAATAAGAAATAGGCAACAAAGGGGGTCACACGATGAAATTAGGATAACACAGAATGGCACAATTCACAGTGCATGGGTTTATCATCACTTACATTGACACGATCACTGTGTTTATTATCCCCGTACGTCACCCATGGGGGTGTGAGGGACCGGTTAATCCCTTCAATGTGTTTAATTGGACATGACAATCCTGGGATACTGGGTAAGGCTTTTCCTGTGTTAACCCATTTCAGTGTCCAGCCTGCTATAATTCAAAGGGGTGCAGGAAAGAGGGTAAGTGCAGGGCCGTCTGTAGAATAGCCATAATTACTAATCAGGGCCGTCTGTAGATAGCCATAATTACTAAACTGTAGTATTGTAAAAAAATACACACACACAAGTATAAAACATTTTATTGAAATAAACACTCCCCCAGACCCCTGTTTGACCATTTTATTAAAAAAAAATAAAAAAAAGGGGGTCCGACGTAGTCCACCGAATCCGTCGTAGTCCTCTGCATTCACGACCCTGAAAAATAGAAAACAAACACACAAACACAGACCACTTACCTCTTCCTGCACTGGGATAATACACACAGCGATGTCACTGTACAGGGATAATAAACACAGTGATGTCACAGTACAGAGATAATAAACACAGTGATGTCACCGTACAGGGATAATAAACACAGTGATGTCACAGTACAGGGATCGGCGTCTCATGCCCCCATCAGACCTCAGGTCGGCGTCTCGTGCCCCCATCAGACCTCAGGTCTGCGTCTCGTGCCCCCATCAGACCTCAGGTCTGCGTCTCGTGCCCCCATCAGACCTCAGGTCGGCGTCTCGTGGGCCAGTCCGACACTGTGCAGGTCCCTACCTTATGCAAATTTAGGTCACATGTCCCTGCCAGCCAATCACTGCTGGGGAGGTATAGGGGCTGTAACATCACAGCAGGCGTTTCCACAGGCTTCCCTTTGATGCTGATTGGCTGAAAAAACCGGGCATTTCAAATTGGCAGTGACTCACGAATCTTCACGAATCCGCGCTGCCTCGGGATGCCGAGCCGAGCCGAAGCGGGCAAGATTCGTGCGAATCCCGAATCTTGCCGCTCCGGCTCGCTTGTAAGCTGTGTACCGGGGTGGGCTCCCCAGGATACAGCGAAGTCACAGACAAGGAAGGAGACTCCAATTCAGATTGACAAAAACAAGATTTTACTAAGTATTTAACGTTTGTAGGAAGGAAATACCCCAAGCATATATACATACACTCAGCTAGAGGCTGAGGCACTTGTGTTACACAGCACGGTGCTCTATCAGTGTGCGCCCAGGCTTCTCCACAGTTTTGCCTATCTGCAGGTTATAGTAACCCAGCAGCTATACCTTTTAATACCCTAATCTCAACGAACAATTCTGTAAGTACGGTTCAGGAGCGCCGGCGGTATAACACAAACGCTTACAAACTTAACCAATCAACACTAAACCTCAGAAAGAGTATAACTAGTTGTTTGCCACAGTAAACCCCACTTCTGTAGCAAAGTAGCTTGCAGTCTGCAAACCACCTGTCTAATCTTCAGGCTTTTACCCAGTAGCTACTGAATTGGCGCCAATAACATAATGCGGTGCGTGCACGGTTACCCACTGTGTCTGTACAGTGGGCTTCAGTTCTTTCACTGACCCGGGTCCGTTGGGTACCTTAACTTTCAGAAGTATCTGGTAGAGGATCTCATCCGGCAACCACGCAGTCTCACTGACGCTTCCACTTGTCCTCTCAGCAGGGCTCCTGATGGTAGTTCTTCTAGTCTGTAATATTGCAACAGTCTCTGTTCCAGATCTCCTTGCAGAGTCTTGCTCCCTTAGGGAATAGTCTCACTTGTGGATCACACTAGGAAACACAGACAGTAGCTCTTTCTCCTCTGCCTCTTTGCAGCACACTCTCAAGATGGCTGCCACACACTTCTCCAGTCTGAAGCTCCACCTCCGCCGAACAGGATATCTTGGTCATTGCTCCAGGGAGCTATAGTCTTTCCTGTGGTAAACAGTGGTGACATCTTGTGGCCAAAAATGAAATGTCAGTTTAATAACAATTATATTTACAGGAACAGGTGCATTCACAGAATGGAGGCTGTTTCACCACCTTACACGCTCATCACTAGTTAACTGTCAAACAAACTTCAATATTTATTTGCCTGATTCTGTAGTTTACAGAAACACCCCACATGTGGTGGTAAACTGTTGTACGGACACATGGCAGGGTGCAGAAGTAAAGGAACGCCACATGGTTTTTGGAGGGCAGGTTTTACTGGGAAAATTTTAAGTTGTCATGTCACATTTGAAGACCCCCTGATGCACCCCTAGAGTAGAAACTCCAAAAAAGTGACCCCATTTTGGAAACTACGGGATAAGGTGGCAGTTTTGTAGGTACTATTTTACGGTACATATGATTTTTGGTTGCTCTATATTATACTTTTTGTGAGGCAAGGTAACAAAAAATAGCTGTTTTGGCACTGTTTTTATTTTTTGTTATTTAAAACATTCATCTGACAGGTTAGATGATGTGCTATTTTTATAGAGCAGGTAGTTACGGATACAACAATACCTAATATGTATACTTTTTTATATTTATTTAAGTTTTACGCAATAATATTTTTGGAACAAAAAAAAAATCATATTTTAGTGTCTCCATAGTCTGCGAGCCATATTTTTTAAAATTTTTTGGACGATTGTCTTATGTAGGGCTTATTTTTTGCAGGATGAGATGACGGTTTGATTGGTACTATTTTGGGGTGCATGTAACTTTTTGATCGCTTGGTATTACACTTTTTGTGATATAAGGCGACAATATACACCTTTTTTATTTTTTTTACTGTGTTCACCTTAGGGGTTAGATCATGTGATATTTTCATAGAGCAGGTCGTTACGGACGTGGCAATACCTAATATGTATAATTTTTTTATTTGTTTAGATTTTACACAATATTAGCATTAAATCATGTTTTACTGTCTCCATAGTTTGAGAGCCATAGTTTTTTTTTTTATTTTTTGGGTGATTGTCTCAGGTAGGGGCTCATTTTTTGTGGGATGAGAAGACGGTTTGATTGGTACTATTTTTGGGGGCATACACTTTTTTGATCGCTTGGTGTTGCACTTTTAGTGATGTAAGGTGAGAAAAAATGGCTTTTCTTACACTGTTTTATTTTATTTTTTTTTAAGGTGTTCACCTGAGAGGTTAGGTCATGGGATATTTTTGTAGAACAGGTTGTTACGGACGTGGCGATACCTAACATGTTTACTTATTTTTATTTAAGTTTTTCACAATAATATAATTTTTGAAACAAAAAAAATCATGTTTTAGTGTCTCCATAGTCTGACAGCCATAGTTTTTATTTTTTTTATTTTTTTGGGCGATTGTCTTAGGTAGGGGCTAATTTTTTGCGGGATGAGATGACAGTTTGATTGGTATTATTTTTGGGTACATATAACTTTTTGATCGCTTAGTATTACATTTTTTTGTGGTGACAAATTTTTTTTTTTTTTTTTAGCACAGTTTTTATTTTTATTTTTTTACGGTGTTGACCGGGCGGCGTGGATCATGTGATATTTTTATAGAGCAGGTTGTTACGGAAGTGGCAATACCTAATATGTTTTTTCTATTTTTACAATTTTATGTCTCTTTTTATGGGGAAGGGGCTTTTTTTATTTAAACTTTTTTTTATTGTTAAACTTTTTTTTTCACTTTTTTTTTAAACTTTTGACTTATGTCCCACTATGGACTTCAACATTTCAGTGTCTGATCCCTGTTTCAATACAGCACAATACATCTGTATTGTGCTGTATTGAACTGTCAGTGTCTTGCACTGTAAGATGCAGACAGTTGCCTAGGAGACCCAGCGTTGTGGCTGGATCTCCTGGGCTTCTGTAGCTGGCAGTCCAGATGCCACTGCAGCACAGGGACCCAATGGCATTGTACAAACTGCCGCAAACCCACTGTATTTCGTGGTCCGCGTGAGCGCGGCATACAGTGGGTTAATCCGCCGGCATCAGTGTTATCACCAATACTGAAGGATACAGCAGAGGCCCGGCTGTCAGTATCAGCCGGGCCCCTGCTGCGTATCGTGGCAGCGGGTGACGGACTGCCGGTTAACCCTAGGACGAGAATACTCATCCTAACGCGTTAAGTAAGGCGTTAAGTACCTGGCAGTTAGGACGAGCATTCTCGTCCTAGGTCAGCAACGGGTTAATACAAATCAGGCACATTGGGTGTCAGTATATACCACAATTGCATAAAATTTAAAATACTTATTGATTATTGATTGTCTGCTGAGCTATGTATCTAATCCAATCATATGTGATATCGTCCTCTTAGCTGTGTACCTTATACTAACATGTATGATACTGTCTGCTAAGCCAATTTATCTAATTCTATCATGTGTGATACTGTCCTATGAGCTGTGTAATTAATCATATCATGTTTCATACCGTCCTCTGAGCTGTGTATCTAATCCTATCATGTGTAATATTTTCCTTTGAGCTTCGTATCTAATACTATCATGTGTGATACTGCATGATGAGCTATGTATCTAATTCTGCCATGTGTGATACTGTCTGCTGAGCTGCTGGATTTAATCCTGTTACATAGTGGAAGGAGCAGGGTCCAAGCAACACAGAGGAGTTCAGAAGAGGAGTGTGCTGATATTGTGGAGGTCACAGGATGAGAGTTACATAGTGGAAGGATTAGGGTCCTCCCAGCAGCACAGAGGATGTCAGGAGTGGAATGTGCTGATCTTGTGGAGGTCAGAGGATAAGAGTTACATAGTGGAGCTGCAGTGTCCCCATCAGCACAGAGGATTTCAGAAGAGGAGTATGCTGATTATGTGGAGGTCACAGGATGAGAGTTACATACTGGAAGGAGCAGGATCCAAGCAGCACAGAGAATTTCAGAAAAGGAGTGTGCTGATATTGTGGGGGGTCACAGGCTAAGAGTTACATAGTGGAAGGATCAGGATCCCCAGCAGGACAGAGTATTTTGTTGGAAATTGGCCACAGCAAAACAAAACTTCTTGAGACGACTTCTTCTTTAAAAGATTATTTCGTTTATTCAGAGACAAGAGCAGCAAGACAGCATTGAAATACATATAAAAATCAGGCAGAATATGACATAATGTAGATGAAAGTGTGAAGCAGCAGGGCAAAATGGCAGCTCTGAGTATGTGTGTCTATTTTATACCCCATAGAACAAAGGAATAATTAGTATTATAATATAGGTTTGCCACAGTGTACCGCAATCCGTAGGAGTGAATGGTGGCACACCTAAATTACATCATTAAATAATTATTATACATAACATGTGACCTCATAGATACTTTACTATTCATAACCATTGACGTATATAAGTTGCACTTCCAACATCAATATGAATAAGGAAGACTTACGCCTCTTTATACTTTATGATACTTAATTGGCTGAAATTTTTCTAACACGTATGAGAATGAATATCTAATGCATCTTTAACCCTCGTTCTCTGATTCCATTATCCTTGAAAGTGTTTGTTTACCATAAACTAAAGAAGCTGACAAATGTCCACTAACCAAGTATCTAAAAGAAGCTATGGAGGACATAAATATGTCACTAAGACTCCATGATCTCATAACTAGCTCTTTCTAAACAGAAAACATATGTATTAATTGATCACCTAAGGACCTCTCTTTTCTTAGCAACAGAATATCAGTATTCAAGGTAACTCTTTAGCTAAGCTTTAAGACAGAAATATAAGATGTCTGACTAAGACAACATGGTGGAAATTCAGATCTAATCCTGATTCTCCAACATATTTCAGGAGAGAAGTGTGCTGAGCGGTGTATCTAATCATGTCATGTGTGATACAGTCGGTTCAGCTGTGTATCTAATCCTAGCAGGTGTGATACTGTCTATGAAGCAATTGTATGTATCTGTATAGAGTGTGATACAGATACAGAGATAAGTATCTCTACTTTGTGTACCTGCTGTACACTCCTGAGTGGCCACAGTTAAGAGAGGTGAGGGAGGTGCTGCTGTATTTCAGTCCCCCATCCCCTTTTTTTTTTATAGAAGAGAGTTTTCTGTCAAGATGTGATGTGTAGTGAATAATAATAATAATAATAATAATGAGGAAGTAGGGGTGACACAAAAAATGTGTGAATGCGTAACCTCCAGATTGACTCCTGAACATTCTTTTGAATGTTCTGTATTCATCAGCATCACTTATCATCTCTGCTTTCAGAAAACTTGCAGCATCATCTATATTGTATTCATGTAGCTCTTGCCCCATAGAAGTGAAAGGTGCTTGCAAGAAAAATGGGCGACATCTGGATACGTATACATATCTAATCCTATAATGTATGATACTGTCTGCTGAGCTATCTATCTAATTATATCATGTGTGATACTCTCTATGAGCTGTGTTTCTACTCCTGTCATGTGTGATACTGTCTGGTGAGCTATATATCTAATCCTATCATGTGTGATACTGTCTGCTTAGCTGGGTATCTAATTTAATCATGTGTGATACTGTCTGCTTAGCTATGTATCTAATCCTATTTTGTCTCATATGGTCTGCTGAGCTGTGTATCTAATCCTACCTTGTGAGATACTGTCTACTGAACTGTGTATCTAATCATTATCCTGTGTCATATGGTCTGCTTAGCTGTGTATCTAATCCTACCATGTGTGATACTGTCTTCTGAGCTATGTATTTAATCCTGTCATGTGTGATATTCAACACTTTTATAAGGGTCACAGTGATCTGGCCACACTTCTAAGCATTCCAGAGGGAAGAGGGGAGAGCGAGTGAAACCCATCTCTTGCTAGTGATAATACAGACAGGGGAGGGGCAGATGTGTTTTTCTGGATATCTCTGAGACTGGGGGTAGTAGTCAGATGTTGGGAGGTGTGAAAACAAGCTGAGGGTTCTCTCCTCCAGCAGCCATTGTGATGTCTCATCCCCTCTCATTTCACTTTATAAATTTGACAGTCTGAGAAAGTTGCAAGTTTTTAGATTCTGTAAATTAACAAACAGTTTTATTGAGTGAGAAGATATTACACAAGAATTTTTTGAAGCAAGTTTTTTTTAAATAAACATCATTTTTGCCATGCTACAAAGCACAGGTGCATTGCAAATATAATGTATATTGTGTGGTCATACATAATATACTTAGATATCTGTGATTGTTTTTGCTGGTGTTATTGTAAGTAAATAATTTTTTTAAACAAAATAACCATATGTGGTTTTATATTTTGTTTGTAAAGTAAAAATATGACTAGGCAAAATGAACAAACAATATGTATATAAATATAATTTTTATGCAACAGTGGAATTTTGCCTTTAAATGTTCAAAACTTAATAATGCAAAATAACTGAAGCTTTATTGCTAATGCTATTTTCATAAAATTAAACAATATGACATGTTTTGCAAAAGTGAATCAAGACTTAATGATCCCCTTCTTTGATAATGATAGATAGATACCATTAAAGGATTTTCTTAAAGTAGCTTTTGATGTTAGAAAGCCTTTGGTAAAGCCTATGGGAACATACTTTGATCTTTCTGGTCCTGATTTTAGTACAGAATTACAAAATCATTATCTCATTTCAGCAGATCTGTGTGATCCATTTACAAATATTGTACTCCATTCTGTAAACATTGATGTACAGCACAGTAGATTATTTATACAGTCATGTGCATATCAGACTAATGAATGTTAGACAGACTACAATAACCTTTATCTACTTCATTTTATGTTACTGTCACACTTTGTATTACATGACAAAAAGGTCTAGTTTTCTATAAGACTTTACTCAATCGATCATTTTAAGCTTCAAACTTATACTATGTGCTATTATCAAACTTGAACTATCAAGTAGCTCAGCAAATGTACAAAAACACTAAGGCTACATGCACATGATGTGTTAAAAATGGTCGTGTGACGGCTCGTTAAGTAACTGCCATTTTAGCACCAATTAAGGTCTACGGTGCTTAAAAAATAAGACGTCCTATTTTTGGACGTTTTCATGGCCAGATGGACCCCGTAGAAATCAATGGGACTGTTTTTAATTGCCGCTTAGACAGGAGTGCACCTAACAGCTGCTAAAAACGGGTTCAATAGTTCAATATGGCCTTTTAAAGGTTAAAAAAAATCACTTAACTCATTTACTTGCAGGCGCAGAGGAAGTCGCTCCTTTCTTGATTGTGAAGAACCTGCCTAAACCTATGATCAGCATGATGACCATACGATCAGGCTGGGAGTGCGCAGTGATGTCATCACACTTAGAGCAAGTCCTTTGGCAGGTCCAACCCAAACAAGAGAGTAGCGACTGCCTCTGTGCATGCAAGTGGTTGAGGTGGGTGTTTTTTTTTGTTAAAAGAAAACATTACAGATGAGGACCATTGTGGGGGACATTGGGGGGCCACTATAGGGAACATTATGGGCCTCTATGGGGGACATTATTGCTGCTGGGGCCACTACTCCATTTTTAACTGCCATGAAAAACAGATGCAAAACGGATGCAAAACAGGCATTAAATACAGACAGAGGACCAGAAAATGGATGCACAAATGGTTGAAAAATGGCCATGAAAAACTGACAGTGTGACAGGTGCATATAGCCTAAAGGTAGTAGCTCTAGGAGTGATATTATCTTCTTGATACATGTCTGAAAATGATTAGATTACAAAATTATTTACCTTTTTATTTTTTCCTTCAAGAGGCACTTTCTAATGGCAACTTTTACGGTTGCATACAATGTTGTGGGAAGAGGGGGGGGAAATTACAAAAAGGGAGGAATTATAAAAAACATCATTCTGCCACAGTTTTATTGTTTTTTTTTACACTGTCCTATGCGGTAAAACAGACCTGTTACTTTTATTCTCCAGGTCAATACGATTACAACAATACTATATATATATATATATATATATATATATATATATATATATATATATATACACATATACAGTGTGTGTATATATATATATATATATATATATATATATATATATATATATACATACAGTGTGTGTATATATATATATATATATATATATATATATATATATTATTAATAATTTTTTTTTCTTGCATTTTAAAACTGGGGGGAAAAAAAAACTTGGACAAAAAATAATTTGCATTCCCCATATTCTCCCCCATTTTTAAATATTTTTAAAAACTTTTTTTTTTTTTTTTTTTTTTTTTTACTTTTTAATAGTTCCCATAGGAAACTATAACAAACAATCATTAGATTGCTTTTCTTATAAACTGTACAACTTCAGACCAATCTCTGGCTATCATTGCATCCAAGACTAAAGCAGAACTCATTGCTGAAGAGACCACCATTGCCATTTTAGTGTGCACCATGATAGCCTTTGAGAACAGTGGCATAAGGTCAATAGAACGCCTGTAGCTAGATGTCTGGCTGGTAGTCCATTGGCATGGTTTGTGTAGACACTGTATGCTGCTTTAGATTTAGGATGTAACATCTAATTTCATGTTCAGTACAACATGGATTACTATGCACCATTCTTCTAATCAGATGATCCGCCCATGCAGAAGTTTGCTTCTGTGCACCTAGCATTTCTGCTGCCAGAGGCCAAAATTGAAATGGGGTGCCCAATGCCAATTTCTCAACCTAACCCCCTCCCTCCAGCCCTACTGTTAACGACATACGTGGAAACCATTACATACAGCACTGCAAACATACAGGAGAATACAGCGCACATACTTCACAGTGATGTCTTCTTGGATGTAGACATTTTCTTTCCTCCTATTCTCTGTTCAGACCAGACCATTCATGATGACCTATTTCAGCCATCTCTTGTCTCTGCAGAGTTTAATAAAAAGACAATAAATAAATAAAATAGCAATAACAAACCAACTAACAAAACAAAACAAAAAAAAAATGTGCCCAGGAAATATCATTTCTACAACTATAAGCTGATACTGTGCACGGGTAGCCCCCACAGTAATAGTAGTCCCCAAAGTTCCACCAATAGAAATAATTGTCTTCCAGAGTTCACTCAGTGTTAACAGTGATAATGTATTATGTATCCATTAGCTTACATACGTGAAATTGGTGCAGTAGTTGAAAAAAACTGTTTCATCATGTTCATCAAATGGTACTAGATACTGTTACTTGCTCTAGTGCTGGTAGAGGCAGTGGAGCCATAACACCTGGTTAGACATGCATCCAGTAGGCGTCTGCTTAGCAAAAGCTGAGACTAAGGCTCATGCACATGAACGTGTGCTGTCAGTGCCCGTGCTGTGGACCGCAATTTGCGGTCCACAATGCACGGGCACTGACTGTGGGGCCGCCGCATTTGGATCGCGGACCCATTCACTTGAATGGGGTCCGCAACCCCATCCGACGGTCCGCACTGCAAAAAAGTAGTGCATGTACTACTTTTTTGCGGTGCAGAGGCACGGCCAGAAACACCACGGAAGCACACTGTGCATCTCCACGATTGCGGACCCATTAAAGTGAATGGGCCCGCAATCCGTGATGCGGGCTTAACATGGCCGGTGTCTGTGTATTGCGGACCCGGCTTATGTGGGCCGCAATACGGCCACAGGCCGACACCGGCCGTGTGCATGAACCCTAACAGTGTACACAGTGTATTCTGGTAAAATGCCAATTTTGTCTCTCTTTTAGAAGCAGGTACAAATTCTCCCATTTTTCTTTTACAGTGAAGGTCTAAAGCCAGGATGCCCAACCTGCAGCCCTCCAGCTGCTGCAAAACTACAATTCCCAGCATGCATGGACAGCCTACAGCTATTAGGGCATGCTGGGAGTTGTAGTTTTTCAACAGCTGGAAGGCTGAAGGTTCAGCATCCTTGGTCTAAAGCATGGCTTTTAAATATATGCTTGCCAACATGTAGGCAGCTTTTCATGCTTGCCACTAGTGATGAGCGAATCATTCAAAAAATTATTCACCGAACGTTTGCCGAACTTTTCCTAAGATTCGTATATTCGACGAATAGATTTGTTGTATTTGCGTACAAAATATACGTTATTATGTGCTATTAGCGAACATTCGCGCACTAATAACAAACGTTCATTTAAAAAATGTACGCAACTTCTTAGAAGACGTACGCATGAGCGTACAAATAGCGTACGAATCCTCAGCGTACTATTGTCTACGCGATTATGTAATACGCAGGCGCACACGACGAGAGGCCGCGGCATGCACTCCTCAGAGGCAGAGCTGATATTCGAAAATTGCATCCAGGCGATCCTCATCATTTAGCTCTGAAGAGCTGAAATTCCTGATCCGGCTGATGGACAGAGAGGATTACGATGGCACACACCGCCATCCAAACCAGCATAAGAAGGAGGTGATCCAGCAGGTGATCCAAGGCCTGCACCAACGTTTCCACACCGTGCGGACTCCGGGCCAGATCCAGCGGAAATGGTCCGATCTGAAATTCAAATGCCTAGAGCGGCTTAATGAGATCCGTGCAGAGATACGGCAGGGTGAGTAATAAAATATTTGATAAGTAAAAACATGTAAAAAAAAATAGTGTACTGTATTGTATATACAGTACAGACCAAAAGTTTGAACACACCTTCTCATTCAAAGAGTTTTCTGTATTTTCATGACTATGAAAATTGTAGATTTACACTGAAGGCATCACAACTATGAATTAACACATGTGGAATTATATACTTAGCAAAAAAGTGTGAAACAACTGAAAATATGTCTTATATTCTAGATTCTTCAAAGTAGCCACCTTTTGCTTTGATTACTGCTTTGCACACTCTTGGCATTCTCTTGATGAGCTTCAAGAGGTAGTCACCTGAAATGGTATTCCAACAGTCTTGAAGGAGTTCCCAGAGATGCTTACCACTTGTTGGCCCTTTTGCCTTCACTCTGTGGTCCAGCTCACCCCAAACCATCTCGATTGGGTTCAGGTCTTGTGACTGTGGAGGCCAGGTCATCTGGCGTAGTCTCTTCTGCTTGTTGCCTGTCCTTAGCAGTGGTTTCCTAGCAGCAATTTTACCATGAAGGCCTGCTGCACACAGTCTCCTCTTAACAGTTGTTGTAGAGATGTGTCTGCGGCTAGAAGTCTGTGTGGCATTGACCTGGTCTCTAATCTGAGCTGCTGTTAACCTGTGATTTCTGAGGCTGGTGACTCGGATGAACTTATCCTCCGCAGTAGAGGTGACTCTTGGTCTTCCTTTCCTGGGGCGGTCCTCATGTGAGCCAGTTTCTTTGTAGAGCTTGATGGTTTTTGCGACTGCACTTGGGGACACTTTCAAAGTTTTCCCAATTTTTCGGACTGACTGACCTTCATTTCTTAAAGTAATGATGGCCACTCGTTTTTCTTTACTTAGCTGCTTTTTCCTTGCCATAATACAAATTCTAACAGTCTATTCAGTAGGACTATCAACTGTGTACCCACCTGACTTCTGCCCAACACAACTCATGGTCCCAACCCCATTTATAAGGCAAGAAATCCCACTTATTAAAGCTGACAGGGCACACCTGTGAAGTGAAAACAATTTCAGGTGACTACCTCTTGAAGCTCATCAAGCGAATGCTAAGAGTGTGCAAAGCAGTAATCAAAGCAAAAGGTGGCTACTTTGAAGAACCTAGAACATAAGACATATTTTCAGTTGTTTCACACTTTTTTGTTAAGTATATAATTCCACATGTGTTAATTCAGTTTTGATGCCTTCAGTGTGAATCTACAATTTTCATAGTCATGAAAATACAGAAAACTCTTTGAATGAGAAGGTGTGTCCAAACTTTTGGTCTGTACTGTATACCAGCAGTCACTGCCAATAAGGAAAAGAGTATAAAAGGACAACGTGGTCGTGCGTAGTGCGCTGCAGTAATTTTGTTTCATGCTAGGCAACGCTTCTAACTCTCGTCCCAAACAACTTAAGTGAAGATATTCTAGTCATTATTGTTAATGGTGCTGGCCGTTCTCCCGTTTGTGTCAGGCAAATGCACTAGTTCGAAAGAAAGTACCCTTATATGCCCCTTCATAGTTAGCGCTTCCTCCTCCTACACACAGAGTCAAAGACGTGCCCATGCTGCAGCTACTGTCAGTGGGCGATATCCAAAGTATTCCTACCGCACCGTGTTAACAATATAAAGAAAGTTATTGCGACGGTAACATTATCTATTGCCATAAATACCTTTTTAGAAGAAAAAAATATGATATGGCCCCCCCTCTCACACCCATAATATCTTAATAGTAGTATGTGTTAGTATTAAAAAGAGTCATCATCTAACAATTGTGTACATTTTTATGTTGCAGAGCACCGTCAACGACGGCGTCACCACCGTCGAGGCAGGACAGCCCCTGAAGTACCTGCAGCCTCTAGTAAGGGTAAAACATATTTAATTTATTTTTCATCCAAGCTACGTGGGAGTGCAGCTGCAGTAAGAGCACTAGTGGTTAGGAACGGGATTCTCCAGCTCCAAACTATTCCCATGTAGCTACAACTGTTCATTAGAGTTGAATGCAAGGCTACTTCTACACTAGCGGCAGCCAGGATCCAGCGGGTGAAGGGTCCCTCCGGATCCGTGCTGCCGCAGGTACACGTGTGGGGCCGGAACTGTGCTCTGGCCCAAATTCACTGTAATGGGGGTGGGCCGCGAATCCGACCGCAGCACGTTAACCCCTGCTGAGAGGCAGCCAGAGTGAAAATACAACATGTATTTTCACTCTGGCTGCCTCTCAGCAGGGGTTAACGTGCTGCGGTCGGATTCGCGGCCCACCCCCATTACAGTGAATTTGGGCCGGAGTGCGGTTCCGGCCCCACACGTGTACCTGCGGTAGTGGGGATCCGACGGGAACCTTCACCCGCCGGATCCGGGCTGCCGCTAGTGTAGAAGTAGCCTTAGGCCATTATTTCATGATTTTTGACAGCTGCTGCACCACAGAGGAGCCACTCTCACCGTCCTCCACCCCAGCGAGAGAGGACCCCACCTACCCCTCCAACACCACCAGCCCAGCTACCAGAGGTAGAAGGTAGGTAGAAAAAAAAGTGTAATGGGTGGACCTTCTGTCTTCAAAATATGATCTAAATGTATGTTTTATCTTTGGTAGCTCCAACCGACAGGGAGCAGTTTTCCCCTGGACCATGGGAAGACCACGCCGTATGGGTTTCCAGTAAGTACTACAAAAGGCTCAGTCAGTACAGAATACATGTCACAGAATAAGTCGCTCCAGTACATTAAAGTTTAGATTTTTTTTGTGGGACAACCACTGTAACTCGATCATACAAACTAAGTACATAACTACATACAATGCAACGGCACACTGCTAACCAGATAAAGCACAAAATGCCATAGAGATATGAAGTATTTTGGAGCTAATGCTATGCTTGTTTAGTAAGTTAGAGATTCTTGGCAAATATATTTTGTACAAAATTATCTGGGCCTGTCCACCAAATCGTCAAGGTGATCTCTGTGGAACAGGAACCTAACACTATTTCCTACCTGTTATGTGTCAACCTTGGCTTCCGTATAATAAGGGGGTGTTTGGTTCCACATGCATGCTGGGTCCCTTCTGCCTTTTGCCATTTATGGTGCTTCAAAGGCCTCCACTAATACAGGGATGAGACCTTTGAAGCACTATAAGTGGCAAAAGGCAGAAGGGACCCAGCATGCATGTGGAATCAAACACCCCCTGATTATACGGAAGCCAAGGTTGGCACATAACAGGTAGGAAATAGATTTGGTGGACGGGCCCAGATAATTTTGTACAAAATATATTTGCCAAGAATCTCTAATTTACTAAACAAGCATAGCATTAACTCCAGAATACTTCATATCTCTATGGCATTTTGTGCTTTATCTTGTTAGCACTGTGCCGTTGCATTGTATGTATTTTCCTTTCCTTGTGCATTTGGCCATAGCAACGTGGACCTGTGCACTGGGATGTGCTGACTGAAATTCCCCTTTTTTCTTTGTAAGTACATAACTGATTCCACCCCTACAGACATCCCCACTGACTTCGAAGTGGAGGCTGGATTACGGCGCCTTGGCTCCAGGCTCCACGCTGCCTCCCGGCTCATTCGTGGCCTGCAGCTGGAGCTGCAAGAGCTGCAGGACATGATGACCCAACGTCGGCAAAAGCCGGCAAAATCTTATTTTTTTTTGTTCCTTTCTTTTGTTTATTATATTATTTATTTGTTAAAAAGAAGTTTTTATTTATTACTAAAATATTCTTGAAAAACCTGTGTTTTGTTAAACCTTTAACACCTTCCTGATCCTGACATCGTGTGAAGAAGGCAGAGTTTTTTTCCCACGGCCATTTTCCCATATTAACCCCTTCCCGACCAGCACCGTACATGTACGGGGACATGACGCCCGCTCGCCCGTGCGGCGGGCGTCATAGCCGTCAAGTCTCTGCTGTTTCTAACAGCAGAGACTTGCCGCTACTTACTGCCATCGGCGGCGTCTTCCTGGGCCTTCTTATGCTGTGATCACACGTGATAACGGCATCAGGATGCGTCTGAACCCGGAAGCATACGCTTCCGGGTGGTGTACAGACGCCCCGAGTGGCCAATCGGGGTGTCTGTACACCATATGAAAACTGTAATGCTCGCTGGTGAGGATTACAGTTTTCAAACTGCAATTCTTATTCTCAAGAGTCAGAAAAATCACGCACTCTCTTAAATACTTGCTCTTAGGGATTTAATGAAAAACTCAATATAAGAGTATAAAGTTCAGCTCAATTCCATTGATATGTGGTTATCATGTTATCTACAAATCTGTCGATTGTCTGCGAGTCTGTGAAACGTTTCGGTCAAATGTGACCTTCTTCAGTCTTTTCGCAGGGATCAGATGTAGGGTAGCGTGGTAGACGACCACGTGTGGATGACTGAGCTGAACTTTATACTCTTATATTGAGTTTTTCATTAAATCCCTAAGGGCAAGTATTTAAGAGAGTGCGTGATTTTTCTGACTCTTGAAGCTATTGGGACATTGTTCCCGTACATCGCAGCACCTCGATTAACAAGAGGTGTGCAACTTCCTTCTTCTTTGTAAGTTTGCAATTCTTATTCTGGCCACTAGATGGCAGGCCAGGATAAGAAATTAGCAATTTTTGGAATTATCTCCATCTAGTAAATACCTGATTGCTCATAAAGAAAAAAAAAACACAATATATTAGCTCATATTTGAGCTTTAAAATAATAAAAAAAAATGTAAAAAAAATATGAAAAATATATAAAAAATATATAAAAGTTCAAATCACCCCACTTTCCGTATAATTAAAAAATAAATACCTAAATAACAATAAATATAGACATCATGGGTATCACCATGACTGAAAACGTACTTTTAAAATATAAAAACAAAATTCCAATACGGCGAATTGTGTGGCGGAAAAAAGCGTCCAAATGGCGATTCGCTGTTCGCTATAAAGTGATCAAAAAGTCATACACAACCCAGAATGGTATCAATAAAAACTTCAGAACGCCCCGCAAAAAATGACCCCCATACAGCTCCGTACACATAAATACCAAAAAGTTATAGGGGTCAAGATATGACAACAACAAAAAAAGGCCAACTTTATAATTATTTTATCACTATTAGAGATGAGCGAGTAGTGAAATATTCGAAAGTTCGAAATTCGATTCGAATAGACCGCGAAATTCGACTATTCGACCGGATATCGAATCCCATTAAAGTCTATGGGAAAAAAATGCTCGCCACTTGGAAATCTCAATTCGACCACTTGGAGGTCACCAAGTCCACCCTGGAACCTCAGAAAAGGATGCCAACACTTCTGGAATGCAACTGGGACAGCAGGGGAAGCATGTCTGGGTGCATATAACGCGCCCAAGTCGCACTATTACGCCACTATCACAGCCTCTCAACAATACACTCCAAACACAATCTAACCTCTCTGTAAAGTGAGACCATACAAGGAAACCTTCTTTCCTCTACATTGCCATGGACCCCAAGCCAAACTAGACAAAAAAGAAGATAAAATTCTGCACCCCTTAAAATCACGTTGCCTATGACAACCACAGATGGCATAGGCAAAGGGGAAAGCAAATAGACCCCACCCCTAATTGTCATTGTGTGTGTGTGTGAGATGTGGTCAGACATGTCTTCTTTAAAATGTAAAAACAACTCAAACACATGCAGAAGCCTTAAAATGCCCAAATTGTTGGCGCTTGAGATGTCAGTGACCCGACCTGGCCCAGTGTCATGTCTAGCAGGTAAAGCAGTGGGGATGTTGAGGGATGCGTAGGACCGCAAAAGGCAGGAAGAGGCCGTGGGCTGGCCAGAGGCTCATGGAAAATTTTGTGGAGGCCCAAGAGGTGAGACGTCTTAAAAATTGTGTGGAGGCTAAAGAGGTGAGACGTGTTAAAAATTATGTGGAGGCCCAAGAGGTGACACCTCTTAAAAATTATGTGGAGGCCCGAGAGGTGACACCTCTTAAAAATTATGTGGAGGCCCGAGAGGTGAGACCTCGAAAACGTTTTGTGGAGGCCCAAGAGGTGACACCTCTTAAAAATTATGTGGAGGCCCAAGAGGTGACACCTCTTAAAAATTATGTGGAGGCCCAAGAGGTGACACCTCTTAAAAATCATGTGGAGGCCCAAGAGGTGACACCTCTTAAAAATTATGTGGAGGCCCAAGAGGTGACACCTTTTAAAGGCTGCAGTTATCCACAGATTTGCATGCAATGTAAAATGGTTACACTCATTTTATAAAGGTAACTATCATGAAAAATCAGTTTAAATGTATTGAGGGCAGCACAGAGTATTTCTACAGAGGAAGGAGTATTCTTTTTATTTTTTTCCTTTTTTTTATATGTATATGCTGTTGCCTTCAGTATATGAGAGTTGATTTCATGATGCTACTGCAGCCACTTAAAACGTTTTAAGTCTTGTTTTGTTTTTTTGAATACTGAGAATGCTATTTTGTACCAGATTTTGTATGTAAAGACTGAACACATTAAAATGAGAATGTTACCAAAATTATAATTTATAATTTATTTACCTTTTGTGGAGGCCCAAGAGGTGAGACCTCTTAAAAATTATGTGGTGGCCCAAGAGGTGAGACCTCTTAAAAATTATGTGGTGGCCCAAGAGGGGAGACCCGTTAAAAATTATGTGGAGGCCCAAGAGGTGAGACCTGTTAAACATTTTGTGGAGGCCCAAGAGGTGAGACCTCTTAAACATTTAGCGCAGGCCCAAGAGGTGAGCCATAAATATATAAATTGTTCTTATTTACGGAGCAATTCTACGGCGGTTAAGGAGGAGGAGGAGGAGGAAATGGCACTTCATACATATGGCACTTTACTTTTGGCTGCTTTCCACGGTTGGAGAAGCAAAGTCCGGGTCAATCCACTTGCTGTTCATTTTGATTAGCGTCAGCCTGTCGGCACTGTCGGTTGACAGGCGGCTGCGCTTATCGGTGATAATGCCCCCGGCAGCGCTGAACACCCTTTCTGATAGCACGCTGGCGGCAGGGCAGGCAAGCACCTCCAAGGCGTACAGGGACAGTTCCAGCCACGTGTCCAACTTGGAGACCCAGTAAGTGTAGGACGCCGAGGGATCGGGGAGGACAGGGTTACGGTCTGCCAGGTACTCCCGCAACATCCGCCGATACTTGTCCCTCCTGCTGATAGCGGGCCCTGCAGTGATGGAAGTTGCACGAGGGGGTGCCATGAACGTGTCCCACACCTTGGAGAGTGTTCCCCTGGTGGCTGTGGGCCTGATCGATGTTGAGGGACTCTGGGAGACCCTCTCCTCTCTGCCGCCAGCGATGCTGGGTGGGAAAATCTCCATCATGTTCTGCACGAGTTCCGTCTGGTATTCCAGCAATCGATTCGTCCTCTCCTCTACCGGAATAAAAGAGGAGACGTTATCTTTATACCGGGGGTCCAGGATTGCGAAGACCCAGTACAGTTTGTTCTCCACTATCCGGACAACACGTGTGTCCCGGGAAAAGCAGCCCAGCATGAAGTCAGCCATGTGTGCCAGACTCTGAATAGGCATGACGTCACTGCCCCCACCAGAAGGATCACTTGCCATTTCCTCCTCTTCCTCTTCCGCCTCCTCTCCGCCCCATCCGCGCTGAACCAATGGGACGCGCACAGCCTGACTGCTACCCTCGCCGCCAGCATCCTCCTCCTCTTCCACAGCCACCTCCACGTCGTCCTCCTCCTCCTCATCCTCCTCCTCCTGCAACTGCCACCGTGAAGCAGACAAAAGTGTGGTCTGACTGTGTAGCTCCGTTGCGTCTCCTCCTACCCCCGTCTCCTCTGCGTGCAATGCGTTCTCCCTTATTGCGATGAGGGATTCTTTAAGGACGCATAGGAGCGGGATGGTTACGCTCACTATAGCGTCCTCGCTGCTGACCTTCTTGGTGGACTCCTCAAAGATACGCAGTACATCGCATACGTCTGCCATCCATGGCCACTCGTGGTTGGCAAACTGAGGGAGCTGAGTTGGAGGCACGCGTGGATTATTAATCTGGTACTCCATCAATGCTCTCTGCTGCTCACACACCCTGGCCAACATGGAATAGGTGGAATTCCAGCGAGTCGGCAGGTCGCACAACAGCCGATGTTCAGGCAAATGGAGGTGTTGCTGGAGTTTTTTTAAGCTAGCAGCAGCTACAGTTGACTTCCGAAAGTGTGCGCACAAGCGCCGCACTTTCACCAGTAGCTCTGCCAGGTTGGGGTAAGTCTTTAGAAATTTTTGGACTACCAGATTAAAAACGTGGGCCAGGCATGGTACGTGATTGAGTTCGGCAAGCTCCAGAGCCGCCACCAGGTTACGGCCGTTATCGCACACGACCATGCCTGGTCCTAGCTGCAGCGGCGACAGCCACATCTCCGTCTGCTGCAGTATGGCGTCCCTCACCTCTGGGGCGCTGTGCTTCCTGTCGCCCAAGCTGATGAGCTTAAGCACCGCCTGCTGACGTCTCCCCGCGCCAGTGCTGCAACGCTTCCAGCTAGCGGCTGAGGGCGATGTTAAGGCACAGGAGGAGGAGGAGGAGGAGGAGGAGGGGGGTTTATCAGAACCCATGCTGGCAATCTTGGGCGGGGGTGGTAGGTAGGCCGTCTCTGTTTGCGACCCCGTCCCCGCCTCCACTACATTCACCCAGTGTGCCGTCAAAGAAATGTATCGTCCCTGGCCACAAGCGCTTGTCCACGCGTCGGTGGTCAAGTGGACCTTTGCGCTGACTGCGTACCTCAGGGCCCGCCTGATGTTACGCGACACGTGCTGGTGCAGGGCGGGGACGGCACTCCGGGAAAAGTAGTGGCGGCTGGGGACGGAATAGCGAGGTGCGGCAGCCGCCATCAGGTCGCGGAAGGCCTGCGTCTCCACAAGCCTAAACGGCAACATCTCCAGGGCCAGCAGTTTGGAGATGTGGCAGTTTAAGGCTTGGGCTTGGGGGTGACTCGAGGCGTACTTCCGCCTGCGGTCGAACGCCTGCGAGATGGACAGTTGTTGGGACGAGGAGTGTGAAGGTGCAGGCGAAGAGGCGGGGAAGTGGCGGGGGAAGGGGAGGCTGAAGGGGGAGGCTGAAGGAGAAGGCCCCAAAGTAGCAGAGGCAGAGGCAGATGTGGAGGTGTCCTGGCTGGAGGTCTGGACCGCAGTGGCAGCACACAACAAAGGGGAAGAGGCAGTGGCAGCAGGACCGGGCGCAGTTTGTATTGCGTTTGCTCTCTCCCACTCAGCCCAGTGCTTGAATTCCAAGTGACGCCGCATGCCTGAGGTGGTCAGATTGCTCTTCTCAGAGCCCCTACTCAGTTTTGAGTGGCAGAGTGTGCAAACCGCGCTCAGTTTGTCATCCGCACAAACATTAAAATATCTCCACACCACAGAAGTACGAGGCCTCGATGGGGGAGCTTCGCGCGACTGGCCGCTGCCGGGAACAGCTTCGGCCCTGCTGGCTGTGGCCTCACTTCTCTGTCTGAACTGTCCTCTGCCTGAGGCCATCCCTCTGCCTGTGGACATCCCTCTGCCTGTGGACATGCCTCTGCCTGTGGACATGCCTCTGCCTGTGGACATGCCTCTGCCTGTGGACATGCCTCTGCCTGCCTGTGGACATGCCTCTGCCTGTGGACATGCCTGTGGACATCCCTCTGCCTGTGGACATCCCTCTGCCTCTTGCTGCCTTTTTCGGTGCTGCGCAGACCACCACCTCTCCACTGCTTTCCTCGCTGGACATCACCCCTGGCCAAGTGGGGTCGGTCATTTCGTCATCCACCAGCTCCTCTTCCACTTCCTCACTCTGCTCCTCCTCCTGCCCACTGGACATTCCAACAGCCTCCCTTGATGGCAACTGCGTCTCATCATCATCATCGCTCATGATAACAGATGCTGGCTCAGGGTCCACATCAGCAGGAGATGGCGAAAACTCCAGTGTTTGGGCATCACTACAAACAAATTCCTCTGCTAGCTCCTGGGATTCTTCCGGCACATCTGAAAAAGGACCCGAAAAGAGCTCCTGGGAGGGGTCAATGGTGGGATGACTCTGTTGGCCAGGTGTGGAGGAAGGAGGGTCAGAGTGAGACTGTGTGGATGACTGGCTGGTGGACAACTGTGTGGAAGCGCTATCGGCTATCCATTGCACCACCTGTTCAACCTGCTCAGGCCTCAACAGCGGTGTAACCCGCCCCCTGCTTAACTGTCCCATAAAAGCAGGGATTCTGGATGAGCGGGATCCTGGCTGACCCTCACCAGCACGCATTGTATCCCCACTGGCTTCAACAAGGCCCCCAACAGCATTTCCGCACCCCCGTCCTCGTCCACGTCCTATTCCGCTAGCCCCCGCCGCATTTTGTTTTTTTTTTACAATATTTTGCCTTCACAGCCGTGAAATTAGTTTGCAAGAGAACGCACAGTACAGTTGCCAGTTATAAGGCCTATATATTGTATTTTTCAAGGTACACAGGCCTTTTATTAAGTGATCAGACGGTGTGTATGAACACCAGTTATGAGAAATTACTTTGCAAGAGAACGCACAGTACAGTTGCCAGTTATAAGGCCTATATATTGTATTTTTCAAGGTACACAGCAGTGTACTAAGTGATCAGACGGTGTGTATGAACAACAGTTATGAGAAATTACTTTGCAAGAGAACGCACAGTACAGTTGCCAGTTATAAGGCCTATATATTGTATTTTTCAAGGTACACAGGCCTTTTATTAAGTGATCAGACGGTGTGTATGAACACCAGTTATGAGAAATTACTTTGCAAGAGAACGCACAGTACAGTTGCCAGTTATAAGGCCTATATATTGTATTTTTTAAGGTACACAGGCCTTTTATTAAGTGATCAGACGGTGTGTATGAACACCAGTTATGAGAAATTACTTTGCAAGAGAACGCACAGTACAGTTGCCAGTTATAAGGCCTATATATTGTATTTTTCAAGGTACACAGCAGTGTACTAAGTGATCAGACGGTGTGTATGAACAACAGTTATGAGAAATTACTTTGCAAGAGAACGCACAGTACAGTTGCCAGTTATAAGGCCTATATATTGTATTTTTCAAGGTACACAGGCCTTTTATTAAGTGATCAGACGGTGTGTATGAACACCAGTTATGAGAAATTACTTTGCAAGAGAACGCACAGTACAGTTGCCAGTTATAAGGCCTATATATTGTATTTTTCAAGGTACACAGGCCTTTTATTAAGTGATCAGACGGTGTGTATGAACACCAGTTATGAGAAATTACTTTGCAAGAGAACGCACAGTACAGTTGCCAGTTATAAGGCCTATATATTGTATTTTTCAAGGTACACAGCAGTAGTGCCAAATATAGTTTGGTATGTAGCAGAGCACCTAATACACCACTAATGCCTCTCTCTGTCCCTACTCCAGCAGCTATCCCTGAATACAGCAGCCGTTCTCTGTAAAGTCTATATTGTAGTAAGCTATCACTGAAGTCCACTGTAGTAGCCCTGATAAGGGCTTTTAATCATGCTCCTGCCTGTCCAACAGCTAAAATCTGTCTCTCCCTTCTCCAGCCTCTGTCCCTGACTAAGTTCACGCAGCATATGCGTACGAGCAGGAAGAGCTGAGTTTTTAATATTCGAGGTCACATGGTTTTTCCAGCCAATGCATGTAGACGCTGTTTTCGCGCTGCCAGCGTGCTCAGCGTGCCTGTCATACCCCCCCTGCATGGTGATTGGTGGAAAAAGAGCGCCAGGGAAGGTGGGAGGGGAAACGAATTCTAAGTGCGCCATCGCCGTTATACTCGAAAGAAATCGAGCACGCCGAATATCGTAGTATTCGATCGAATACCAGCTCGATCGAACACTACTCGCTCATTTCTAATCACTATCAAAACGCAGGAAAAACTATACATATTAGGTACCGCTGGATTTGTACTGACCAGTAGAATGAAAGTAACTGGTCAGTTTTAATAAACATCAAATGCCGTAAATAAAAAAACAGGAATTGTGCTTTTTTTGCAATTTCACCCGATTTGGAATTTTTTTTCTGCTTCCCACTACATCATATGCAATATTAAATGGTGGCGTTTGAAATTACAACTTGCCCCACAAAAAACAAGCCCTCATACAGCTATGTGAACAGAAAAATAAAAAAGTTATGGCTGTTTGAAGGCAGGGAGCGCAAAAACGAAAACGCAAAAACGAAAAAACCTCCGGGGGTGAAAGGATTAATGAACACAGCGGTGTCTGCCGGCTGAAATATTACTACATTACACATACTTCTGTTCACTGATTACAATTGACAGACAGAAAAATAAAAAAGCTTGGCTTGTTTGGGCAACAATCCTGTACATTCTACCTTAACATAGGCAGTGAAAATTATATATAAGCTTTTTATGGCTGCCCCGGCCAATAGTAGTAGGGGACGGGGTATATCAGCATAGAGTGATAGGTAAAATAAATACAACAGACTGCGGTGGTGAATAACAATGTCCGCTAATATAACTTGTACAGGAGGCAGAGGCAGTGTAAATTTTTTTTAGATATACAGTACAGACCAAAAGTTTGGACACACCTTCTCATTCAAAGAGTTTTCTGTATTTTCATGACTATGAAAATTGTAGATTCCCACTGAAGGCATCGAAAATATGAATTAACACATGTGGAATTATATACTTAACAAAAGTGTGAAACAACTGAAAATATGTCTTATATTCTAGGTTCTTCAAAGTATCCACCTTTTGCTTTGATTACTGCTTTGCGCACTCTTGGCATTCTCTTGATGAGGTTCAAGAGGTAGTCACCTGAAATGGTATTCCAACAGTCTTTAAGGAGTTCCCAGAGATGCTTAGCACTTGTTGGCCCTTTTGCCATCACTCTGCAGTCCAGCTCACTCCAAACCATCTCGATTGGGTTCAGGTCTGGTGACTGTGGAGGCCAGATCATCTGGCGTAGCACCCCATCACTCTCCTTCTTGGTCAAATAGCCCTTACACAGCCTGGAGGTGTGTTTGGGGTCATTGTCCTGTTGATAAATAAATGATGGTCCAACTAAACGCAAACCGGATGGAATAGCATGCCGCTGCAAGATGCTGTGGTAGCCATGCTGGTTCCGTATGCCTTCAATTTTGAATAAATCCCCAACAGTGTCACCAGAAAAGCACCCCCACACCATCACACCTCCTCCTCCATGCTTCACGGTGGGAACCAGGCATGTAGAGTCCATCCGTTCACCTTTTCTGCGTTGCACAAAGACACGGTGGTTGGAACCAAAGATCTCAAATTTGGACTCATCAGACCAAAGCACAGATTTCCACTGGTCTAATGTCCATTCCTTGTGTTCTTTAGCCCAAACAAGTCTCTTCTGCTTGTTGCCTTTCCTTAGCAGTGGTTTCCTAGCAGCTATTTTACCATGAAGGCCTGCTGCACACAGTCTCCTCTTAACAGTTGTTGTAGAGATGTGTCTGCTGCTAGAACTCTGTGTGGCATTGACCTGGTCTCTAATCTGAGCTGCTGTTAACCTGCGATTTCTGAGGCTGGTGACTCGGATGAACTTATCCTCCGCAGCAGAGGTGACTCTTGGTCTTCCTTTCCTGGGGCGGTCCTCATGTGAGCCAGTTTCTTTGTAGCGCTTGATGGATTTTGCGACTGCACTTGGGGACAGTTTCAAAGTTTTCCCAATTTTTCGGACTGACTGACCTTCATTTCTTAAAGTAATTATGGCCACTCGTTTTTCTTTACTTGGCTGCTTTTTTCTTGCCATAATACAAATTCTAACAGTCTATTCATTAGGACTATCAGCTGTGTATCCACCTGACTTCTGCCCAACACAACTCATGGTCCCAACCCCATTTATAAGGCAAGAAATCCCACTTATTAAACCTGACAGGGCACACCTGTGAAGTGAAAACCATTTCAGGTGACTACCTCTTGAAGCTCATTAAGAGAATGCCAAGAGTGTTCAAAGCAATAATCAAAGCAAAAGGTGGCTACTTTGAAGAACCTAGAATACAAGACATATTTACAGTTGTTTCACACTTTTTTGTTAAGTATATAATTCCACATGTGTTAATCCATAGTTTTGATGCCTTCAGTGTGAATCTACATACTGTAGTCATGAAAATACAGAAAACTCTTTGAATGAGAAGGTGTGTCCAAACTTTTGGTCTGTACTGTATATATAACACATATATATATTAATTTTTTTTGGAGGGGGGACTAAAGGCTGAGGCTCCAAAACAAACTTAACAATACTAAATAGAACTAGGGGCCTGGATGTATTTCTGGAGTGTAATAATATTACAGGTTATAAGTAGAGATGAGCGAGCACTAAAATGCTCGGGTGCTCGTTATTTGAGTTGAATTTTTCCCGATGTTCGGGTGCTCGTTTCGAATAGCGAACTCCATTGAAGTCAATGGGAGACTCGAGCATTTTTGCGGGGGACCAAGGCTCTACCTAGGGAAGGCTGGGTGAAAACCTGGAAACCTCAGAAAATGATGGAAACACCACGGAAATGGACAGGAAACAGCAGGGGCAGCATGCATGGATGCCTCTGAGGCTGCCTAATCCCACCATTACCCCAAATTCTCAGGCAACAGCCTGGTGGTTACCCTCATGGCAATTGTGCTCACCCAGACCAAGAAAGGCGAGGCAAATACCCATCACATGTTAGGGAAGCACCCAACTAGGTGCAACGAAGGTCCATCACCGCCTGCGGGTGACACCACTGCCCATGCTGGCACTGCTGTCCTATCCCCCTCCCCACGACGCAGGCCTAAGCCTAACAGCGTGGTGAC
>ONZH01030290.1:0-24323 GCA_900303285.1 Rhinella marina
CCAAGGGTCACATCCGGCCTTCAGTTCTTCCATGGGGGCAGGTTTTTTCTTTGTTGGTAAAAGGGATGGAGGATTGAGGCCCTGTATCGATTACAGGGAGCTCAATAAAATCACTGTTAAAAACAGATACCCGTTGCCCCTTATTCCTGACTTGCTGAATCAGGTCCAGGGGGCCTGTTGGTTCACCAAGCTGGATTTGAAGGGGGCATACAACCTAATCAGGATTCGTGAGGGGGACGAATGGAAAACTGCTTTTAATACCCCGGAGGGTCATTATGAGTACTTGGTAATGCCTTTTGGGTTAAGTAACGCTCCGGCAATTTTCCAAAAGTTTGTCAATGACATTTTTAGACCATTTATTGGGAAATTTGTAATTGTCTATATTGATGACATCCTGATTTTTTCTGCAGACTGGATGAGTCACGTATCTCACACCAGGCAAGTGCTGGAGGTGTTGCGTGAAAACAAGTTGTTCGTTAAAGGGGAAAAGTGTACCTTTGGTGTTCAGGAAGTGGCCTTTTTGGGATACATTCTGACCCCTTTTTCTTTCAAAATGGACCCAGTTAAAGTACAGGCCATTGTGGATTGGGTGCAACCTTCCTCTTTGAAGGCACTCCAGCGATTTCTGGGGTTTGCTAATTTTTATCGTAAATTTGTCAAAAATTTTTCTGTGGTAGCCAAACCCATTACGGATTTGACTCGCAAGGGGGCTGATCTGGTCAATTGGCCCCCTGCAGCTATTGAGGCCTTTGAAAGGTTAAAGCAGTGTTTTATTAATGCTCCTGTGTTGGTCCAGCCTGATCAAAGTAAGCCTTTTGTAGTTGAGGTGGATGCGTCTGAGGATGGTGTGGGGGCTGTACTGTCCCAGGGGTCTTCCACCTTAACTAATCTTATGCCATGCGCCTTCTTCTCCCGCAAGTTCTCTCCTGCGAGAGGAATTATGATATTGGGAATAGGGAGTTACTTGCAATCAAGTGGGCATTTGAGGAATGGCGTCATTTTTTAGAAGGGGCATTTCACCGCATTACGGTCCTCACGGATCATAAGAATTTAATGTTTCTAGAATCGGCTAAGCGATTGAATCCTAGACAGGCGAGGTGGGCTTTGTTCTTTACTCGTTTTGATTTTTGTGTTACCTTCAGACCCGGGAGCAAGAACGTTAAGGCCGATGCCTTATCCCGAAGTTTCCAGGCGTATCAGCCTCCTGACGTCCCTCCTGAGCCCATCCTGCCAGCTGATATCATCGTGGCCGCTACCCTCATCTGACCTCGCTTCTGAAATCTCGGCAGGACAACATCTTGCTCCTATTGGTACCCCCAATGACAAATTGTTTGTGCCGGCTCATTTGCGGTTGCGACTGCTGGGTGAGTGCCATAATTCTGTTTTGTGTGGACATCCTGGCATCAATGCCACCAAGGAGTTGGTCTCTAGGCAGTATTGGTGGCCATCAATCTCCAGAGATGTTCAGGCTTTTGTAACTGCGTGTAACACTTGTGCCAGGTCCAAGAATTCCAAGACACGACCTATGGGTGAGTTACATCCTTTACCCATACCTAGTAGACCTTGGTCACATCTGTCCATGGACTTTATCACGGATTTGCCGTGCTCTGAGGGTAAAACCGTGATATTTGTGGTGGTTGACAGATTCAGCAAAATGTGTCATTTTATTCCTTTGTGTAAATTACCCTCTGCGAAGGTCTTGGCGTCCGTGTTCATTGATAATATTGTCAAACTGCATGGTGTTCCTGAGAATATCGTTTCTGATAGGGGAGTACAGTTTGTGTCTAGGTTCTGGAGGGCGTTCTGTAATAAGATTGGTATCTCTTTGTCCTTTTCATCAGCCTTTCATCCGGAAACCAACGGTCAGACTGAACGTCTTAACCAATCCGTTGAGCAATATCTCAGATGTTATGTTTCTGATAACCAGCATGTGTGGGCCAGATTCCTGTCTCTGGCTGAATTTGCAATTAATAATCGTGTTAATTCATCCTCTGGGATGTCGCCGTTTTTCTGCAATATGGGTTTTCATCCACGCTTTGGCTCCTGTTCCCCATCTGCGTCGGTTGTCCCAGAGGTCAATGATTTTCTCAAGAACTGTGCACAGTTTGGGCACAGGTTCAGTCGAACCTGGAAAAGGCCCAAGGAGTTCAAAAAGCTAAGGCTGATAGAAAACGTTCTAAGGGTGTGAATTTTAAGGTTGGGGATAAGGTATGGTTATCGACTAAAAATCTCAACATGAGGGTACCATCCTACAAGTTTGCACCTCGCTTCATTGGTCCTTACAGGATCACCAAGGTGATCAATCCGGTTTCTTTTAGGTTATGTTTACCCGACTCCCTTCGTGTTCATAATGTTTTTCATGTGTCTTTGCTCAAACATTATGTTGCTCCCGTTGGTCCTGAGGAACAGTCTCCGCCTCCGGTTGAGGTAGCAGGATAAATGGAGCATGAGATTGCCAGAATTGTGGATGTGAGAAGGGTCCGGAATTCCTTCCAGTACCTCGTACATTGGAAGGGGTTCGGTCCTGAGGACAGGTCTTGGGTACCATTGACCAGGATGCATGCAGACTCGCTCATCCGAAAGTTCCATCTGCAGCATCCCGATAAGCCTGCTCCCGCTGGTAAGGGTCCGGTGGCCCCTCGTGAAGGGGGGGGTACTGTCACGCGAGGTCGGCGTCGCGCTCCCTCTGCACGACATCGCCGGACCTCTCCGCCCCCCTAGAGACGAGCAATAGGGAATTGAAGTGCTGGTCTTGTCAGCCAGCACTTCATGAGTTAATTCTCTGTTTGGGTTTAGCCATGTGGTGCTGATCACACCACATGGCTACTTTACATATTGTTTGGACAGCTTGATCCGCCTCAGGTCATGTGATGCTGGCCACATCACATGATCCTGGGCGGGCTATTTAAAGATGGCAACTGCCTCACTCAGATGCCTGTGATTAGTCTTCTGAGATCAGTGCTGTGTGTTGGACCTTGCTGTTGATTATTGGTATATTGGATTTTGGCTTCGGACTTAGACTACGCTTTTGCGATTCCCCTCGGTATTTGACGTGACCTCCTGTTCTTGTCTTGGCTTGCTGACTATTCTGCTATTGTGTTTGTTCTGTCTGTGTTCGTCTTTCCCTGTGTTCCCTTCCCTGTGCACGTACTCAGCATAGGGACTG
The DNA here is from genome assembly GCA_900303285.1 of Rhinella marina. NCBI lineage: Eukaryota > Metazoa > Chordata > Amphibia > Anura > Bufonidae > Rhinella > Rhinella marina. The sequence continues at coordinate 3,167 of ONZH01030290.1, forward strand.
TCTCCAAGTTACGGTTTTGCCGCCTAGGGCATCTACTGTAAGTAGGCAGGGAAAGAGGTGGGGTTCATACAGGGCACACTATCCCTTGTTTCCCTGTCGTGACAGCCCCCTTGTAGATGCCCCCATAGTGCCAGTATATAATGCCCCCTTTCTAGATGCACCCATAGTGCTCCCTCCATCTGTGCCAGTATATAATGCCCCCTTGTAGATGCCCCCATAGTGCCAGTATATAATGCCCCCTTGTAGATGCCCCCATAGTGCTCCCTCCATCTGTGCCAGTATATAATGCCCCCTTGTAGATGCCACCATAGTGCCAGTATATAATGCCCCCTTTCTAGATTCCCCCATAGTTCTCCCTCCATCTGTGCCAGTATATAATGCCCCCTTGTAGATGCCCCCATAGTGCTCCCTCCATCTGTGCCAGTATAATGCCCGCTAGTAGATGCCCCCATAGTACTCCTTTCCCCCCGATGTGTGCCAGTATAATGCCCCCATAGTGCTCCTTTCCCCCATGTGTGCCAGTAAATGCCCCCTAATAGATAAAAATGCTGGGCAAAAGCGTAGTGTTAATAAAAAAAAAATAAACAGTTATACTTACCTCCATGAGTCTGTCAGTGAGGCGATGCAGGCCACTTCCGACCTATGTCCCGTGCTGTTCGGCTCAGGCAGCACGATGACGCATGCAGCCTATCAAAGAAACGGGTAAGGGAAAGGCCTCTCCCCTGCCCCGCCACAGCAATAATCTGTATCGCTGTCCTGAGGACGGTGATACAGATGACTATGGAGATGAGCGCTTCCATAATGGAAGCACTCATCTCCTACTGACGCCGAACCTCCCATGGGCCCCCCTGCCGTACTGGGCCCCTGTGCAGCCGAACCGGCATATGTCCGCCCCTGCAGGACACATAGAGTTGCTTCACTTATCGAAACCTGAAAATGGAGTGGAAGAGGGAGTGGGAGAAGCAGTAACTGATGATGACGATGAGAAGAGCACTGTACTGCACTAGGAGGCGGCCTGGCTGCTGTAAAAGAGATAGGGAGAAAAAAGACACTCTCGTTGCTATAGCTGGAGGGCACTTTTATTTCCCCACAGGTTCTGGTGATGCCACTTCATGTGTTACAATAGAGCTGCGGTGCCTACGTTTGTATTTAAATGTTCACAGCTTATTTTAATAGTGCATATCTTGCACATGACAATGGTTTTCTCTTCTGGCACTGTAGAGAAAAACTGCCAGATGAGAGATGCTTGCACAGAGTTTGGCTTAGTCTGGCAAGTTTTGAGCCTGTGCCCACTGTATCAGCAACATCACTAGTTCCTGAACCGACCATAACAGAAGCAGATCTGACCCTGGCATTTTTTGGCATGTTCTGGCCATACGTTGCCTCTGCTCTTTATTGCCATCACCGTGGCCCCACCCACCTCCTCTAATGTCACCTCTTCTTCAGCACCCTGATCCAGGTCCTGCCCAACACAATCATCACCAGAGGCCTCACCCTCTCTGATACTTTTAACAGATAGTAATATGTCACTGTAGGCTCTTTTCCCCCCTTTCTTATTCCATGCCCTGTATTTGGCCCAAGTGTCACTGTTGCTAACTAGAGATGAGCAAGTAGTGAAATATTCGAAAGTTCGAAATTCGATTCGAATAGACCGCGAGATTCGACTATTCGACCGAATATCGAATCCCATTAAAGTCTATGGGAAAAAAATGCTCGCCACTTGGAAATCTCAATTCGACCACTTGGAGGTCACCAAGTCCACCCTGAAACCTCAGAAAAGGATGCCAACACTGCTGGAATGCAACTGGGACAGCAGGGGAAGCATGTCTGGGTGCATATAACGCGCCCAAGTCGCACTATCACGCCACTATCACAGCCTCTCAACAATACACTCCAAAGACAATATAACCTCTCTGTAAAGTGAGACCATACAAGGAAACCTTCTTTCCTCTACATTGCCATGGACCCCAAGCCAAACTAGACAAAAAAGAAGATAAAATTCTGAACCCCTTAAAATCACGTTGCCTATGACAACCACAGATGGCATAGGCAAGGGGGAAAGCAATCAAGCCATCACTATTTTTCCCTCTGTGCCATCCCTGCCTTGCCCAGGCACATGTCCCAAAACATCATCCACGCCCGAGTAACACGGTTACTGCAAAAGGCCATTTGACCACCAACACTTTGGTTTGAGGCCGGGGATGCTACATCTCCCTGACGGCACACTGGGTGAATGTTGTGGAGGCGGGGACGGGCAAACCTGCTACCCCCACCCAAGTTTTGGGCCTTGGTTCTGTCTGGATTTCCGCAACCCTTACAGACAGCTCGGCAAACCCCTCCTTCTCCTTCTAGATTTGTTAAATCTGTCCACCACCCAGTCAAGTCCACAAAGTCCAGTCTCGTCGATAGCCTGCAGAAACTGCAGGGACCTCACTCTGACCCTCCTTCCTCCCACCCTGCCCAATGTTATCAACCCAGTGTTCCCACCCATGCAAGAATCGCAGGAGCTATCTGAGGATTTTGTTTGTTCTGATGCCCAAACACTGGAGCAAGCTCCATCTCTAGCTGATGGTGGTGTGGAACGGGCACTAAAGTGTAAAATGATTAGGGACGATGATGAGACACAGTTGCCAGCAAGGGAGGCTGTTGGAGCAAAGTGAGGCAGTGTAAGAGGAGGTGGTTGAGTATGACGAAGTCAGTGACCCGACCTGGCCCAGTGTCATGTCTAGCAGGTAAAGCAGTGGGGATGTTGAGGGATGCGTAGGACCGCAAAAGGCAGGAAGAGGCCGTGGGCTGGCCAGAGGCTCATGGAGAAGGCAGGCTAGAGCCCGCAGGGCCGCATCTCTTCCCTATAACAGGCCCCCACACAAAGCTCTCCCATCGAGGGCTCTTAGGTCCTTGTTGTGAAAATATTTTAAGGAGTGCGCAAAGTTAGCTTGAGGTGAGCCCTCGAAAAAATTATATGGAGGCCCAAGAGGTGAGCCCTCGAAAAAATTAAGTGGAGGCCAAAGAGGTGAGACCTCTTAAAAATTGTATTAAGGCCCAAGAGGTGAGCCATAATAAAAATTGTTTGTAGGCCCAAGAGGTGAGACCTCTTAAAAATTGTATTAAGGCCCAAGAGGTGAGCCATGATAAAAATTGTTTGTAGGCCCAAGAGGTGAGACCTCTTAACAATTGTATTAAGGCCCAAGAGGTGAGCCATGATAAAAATTGTTTGTAGGCCCAAGAGGTGAGACCTCTTAACAATTGTATTAAGGCCCAAGAGGTGAGCCATAATAAAAATTGTTTGTAGGCCCAAGAGGTGAGACCTCTTAAAAATTGTATTAAGGCCCAAGAGGTGAGCCATAATAAAATTGTTTGTAGGCCCAAGAGGTGAGCCATGATAAAAATTGCTTGTAGGCCCAAGAGGTGAGACCTCTTAAAAATTGTTTGTAGGCCCCAAGAGGTGAGGCATGATAAAATTGTTTGTAGGCCCAAGAGGTGAGACCTCTTAAAATTATGTGGAGGGCCAAAGAGGTGAGACCTCTTAAAAATTGTTTGTAGGCCCAAGAGGTGAGCCATGAGAAAAATTGTTTGTAGGCCCAAGAGGTGAGACCTCTTAAAAATTATGTGGAGGCTAAAGAGGTGAGACCTCTTAAAAATTGTTTGTAGGCCCAAGAGGTGAGACCTCTTAAAAATTATGTGGAAGCTAAAGAGGTGAGACCTCTTAAAAATTGTTTGTAGGCCCAAGAGGTGAGACCTCTTAAAAATTGTTTGTAGGCCCAAGAGGTGAGCCATAAATATATTTTTTTTTTTTACGGAGCAATTCTACGGCGGTTAAGGAGGAGGAGGAGGAGGTGGAGGAGGAAATGGCACTTCATACAGATGGCACTTCACTTTTGGCTGCTTTCCACTGTTGGAGAAGCAAAGTCCGGGTCAATCCACTTGCTGTTCATTTTGATTAGCGTCAGCCTGTCGGCACTGTCGGTTGACAGGCGGCTGCGCTTATCGGTTATAATGCCCCCGGCTGCGCTGAACACCCTTTCTGATAGCACGCTGGCGGCAGGGCAGGCAAGCACCTCCAAGGCGTACAGGGACAGTTCCAGCCACGTGTCCAACTTGGAGACCCAGTAAGTGTAGGACGCCGAGGGATCGGGGGGACAGGGGTACGGTCTGCCAGGTACTCCCGCAACATCCGCCGATACTTGTCCCTCCTGCTGATAGCGGGCCCCGCAGTGATGGAAGTTGCACGAGGGGGTGCCATGAACGTGTCCCACACCTTGGAGAGTGTTCCCCTGGTGGCTGTGGGCCTGATCGATGTTGTGGGACTCTGGGAGACCCTCTCCTCTCTGCCGCCAGCGATGGTGGGTGGGAAAATCTCCATCATGTTCTGCACGAGTTCCCTCTGGTATTCCAGCAATCGATTCGTCCTCTCCTCTACCGGAATAAAAGAGGAGACGTTATCTTTATACCGGGGGTCCAGGAGTGCGAAGACCCAGTACAGTTTGTTCTCCACTATCCGGACAACACGTGTGTCCCGGGAAAAGCAGCCCAGCATGAAGTCAGCCATGTGTGCCAGACTCTGAATAGGCATGACGTCACTGCCCCCACCAGAAGGATCACTTGCCATTTCCTCCTCTTCCTCTTCCGCCTCCTCTCCGCCCCATCCGCGCTGAACCAATGGGACGCACACAGCCTGACTGCTACCCTCGCCGCCAGCATCCGCCTCCTCTTCCACAGCCACCTCCACGTCGTCCTCCTCCTCCTCATCCTCCTCCTCCTCCTGCAACTGCCACCGAGAAGCAGACAAAAGTGTGGTCTGACTGTGTAGCTCCGTTGCGTCTCCTCCTACCCCCGTCTCCTCTGCGTGCAATGCGTTCTCCCTTATTGCGATGAGCGATTCTTTAAGGACGCATAGGAGCGGGATGGTTACGCTCACTATAGCGTCCTCGCTGCTGACCTTCTTGGTGGACTCCTCAAAGATACGCAGTACATCGCATATGTCTGCCATCCATGGCCACTCGTGGTTGGCAAACTGAGGGAGCTGAGTTGGAGGCACGCGTGGATTCATAATCTGGTACTCCATCAATGCTCTCTGCTGCTCACACACCCTGGCCAACATGGAATAGGTGGAATTCCAGCGAGTCGGCAGGTCGCACAACAGCCGATGTTCAGGCAAATGGAGGCGTTGCTGGAGTTTTTTTAAGCTAGCAGCAGCTACAGTTGACTTCCGAAAGTGAGCGCACAAGCGCCGCACTTTCACCAGTAGCTCTGCCAGGTTGGGGTAAGTCTTTAGAAATTTTTGGACTACCAGATTAAAAACGTGGGCCAGGCATGGTACGTGATTGAGTTCGGCAAGCTCCAGAGCCGCCACCAGGTTACGGCCGTTATCGCACACGACCATGCCTGGCCCTAGCTGCAGCGGCGACAGCCACATCTCCGTCTGCTGCAATATGGCGTCCCTCACCTCTGGGGCGCTGTGCTTCCTGTCGCCCAAGCTGATGAGCTTAAGCACCGCCTGCTGACGTCTCCCCGCGCCAGTGCTGCAACGCTTCCAGCTAGCGGCTGAGGGCGATGTTAAGGCAGAGGAGGAGGAGGAGGAAGAGGAGGGGGGTTTATCAGAACCCGTGCTGGCAATCTTGGGCGGGGGTGGTAGGTAGGCCGTCTCTGTTTGCGACCCCGTCCCCGCTTCCACAACATTCACCCAGTGTGCCGTCAAAGAGATGTATCGTCCCTGGCCGCAAGCGCTTGTCCACGAGTCGGTGGTCAAGTGGACCTTTGCGCTGACTGCGTACCTCAGGGCCCGCCTGATGTTACGCGACACGTGCTGGTGCAGGGCGGGGACGGCACTCCGGGAAAAGTAGTGGCGGCTGGGGACGGAATAGCGAGGTGCGGCAGCCGCCATCAGGTCGCGGAAGGCCTGCGTCTCCACAAGCCTAAACGGCAACATCTCCAGGGCCAGCAGTTTGGAGATGTGGCAGTTTAAGGCTTGGGCTTGGGGGTGACTCGAGGCGTACTTCCGCCTGCGGTCGAACGCCTGCGAGATGGACAGTTGATGGGACGAGGAGTGTGAAGGTGCAGGCGAAGATGCGGGGGAAGGGGAGGCTGAAGGAGAAGGCCCCAAAGTAGCCGAGGCAGAGGCAGATGTGGAGGTGTCCTGGCTGGAGGTCTGGACCGCAGTGGCAGCACACAACAAAGGGGAAGAGGCAGTGGCAGGAAGACCTTGCGCAGGTTGTATTGCGTTTGCTCTTTCCCACTCAGCCCAGTGCTTGACTTCCAAGTGACGCCGCATGCCTGAGGTGGTCATATTGCTCTTCTCAGAGCCCCTACTCAGTTTTGAGTGGCAGAGTGTGCAAACCGCGCTCAGTTTGTCATCCGCACAAACATTAAAAAATCTCCACACCACAGAAGTACGAGGCCTCGATGGGGGAGCTTCGCGCGACTGCCTGCTGCCGGGAACAGCTTCGGCCCTGCTGGCTGTGGCCTCACTTCTCTGTCTGGACTGTCCTCTGCCTGTGGACATCCCTCTGCCTGTGGACATCCCTCTGCCTGTGGACATCCCTCTGCCTCTGGACATCCCTCTGCCTCTTGCTGCCTTTTTCGGTGCTGCGCAGACCACCACCTCTCCACTGCTTTCCCCGCTGGACATCACCCCTGGCCAAGTGGGGTCGGTCATTTCGTCATCCACCACCTCCTCTTCCACTTCCTCACTCTGCTCCTCCTCCTGCCCACTGGACATTCCAACAGCCTCCCTTGATGGCAACTGCGTCTCATCATCATCATCGCTCATGATAACAGATGCTGGTTCAGGGTCCACATCAGCAGGAGATGGCGAATACTCAAGTGTTTGGGCATCACTACAAACAAATTCCTCTGCTAGCTCCTGGGATTCTTCCGGCACATCTGAAAAAGGACCCGAAAAGAGCTCCTGGGAGGGGTCAATGGTGGGATGACTCTGTTGGCCAGGTGTGGAGGAAGGAGGGTCAGAGTGAGACTGTGTGGATGACTGGCTGGTGGACAACTGTGTGGAAGCGCTATCGGCTATCCATTGCACCACCTGTTCAACCTGCTCAGGCCTCAACAGCGGTGTAACCCGCCCCCTGCTTAACTGTCCCATAAAGGCAGGGATTCTGGATGAGTGGGATCCTGGCTGACCCTCACCAGCACGCATTGTATCCCCACTGGCTTCAACAAGGCCCCCAACAGCATTTCCGCGCCCCCGTCCTCGTCCACGTCCGATTCCGCTAGCCCTACGCATTTTTTTTTTTTGGTTACAATATTTTGCCTTCACAGCCGTATACTACCAGGTCAGACGGTGTGTATTAACACCACGTATATAAAATAATTTTCCAAGCACGCAGAACGCACAGTACAGGTGCCACAGAAAAGGCCTAGTTTTTTTATATTTCTTGGTACACAGCCGTGTACTAACAGGTCAGACGGTGTGTATTAACACCACATATATAAAATAATTTTCCAAGCACGCAGAACGCACAGTACAGGTGCCACAGAAAAGGCCTAGTTTTTTTATATTTCTTGGTACACAGCCGTGTACTAACAGGTCAGACGGTGTGTATTAACACCACGTATATAAAATAATTTTGCAAGCACGCAGAACGCACAGTACAGTAGACAAAGAAAAGGCCTTTTTTTTTATATTTCTAGGTACACAGCCGTGTACTAACAGGTCAGACGGTGTGTATTAACACCACGTATATAAAATAATTTTCCAAGCACGCAGAACGCACAGTACAGGTGCCACAGAAAAGGCCTAGTTTTTTTATATTTCTTGGTACACAGCCGTGTACTAACAGGTCAGACGGTGTGTATTAACACCACGTATATAAAATAATTTTGCAAGCACGCAGAACGCACAGTACAGTAGACAAAGAAAAGGCCTTTTTTTTTATATTTCTAGGTACACAGCCGTGTACTAACAGGTCAGACGGTGTGTATTAACACCACATATATAAAATAATTTTCCAAGCACGCAGAACGCACAGTACAGGTGCCACAGAAAAGGCCTAGTTTTTTTATATTTCTTGGTACACAGCCGTGTACTAACAGGTCAGACGGTGTGTATTAACACCACGTATATAAAATAATTTTCCAAGCACGCAGAACGCACAGTACAGTAGACAAAGAAAAGGCCTTTTTTTTAATATTTCTAGGTACACAGCCGTGTACTAACAGGTCAGACGGTGTGTATTAACACCACATATATAAAATAATTTTGCAAGCACGCAGAACGCACAGTACAGGTGCCACAGAAAAGGCCTAGTTTTTTTATATTTCTTGGTACACAGCCGTGTACTAACAGGTCAGACGGTGTGTATTAACACCACGTATATAAAATAATTTTCCAAGCACGCAGAACGCACAGTACAGGTGCCACAGAAAAGGCCTAGTTTTTTTATATTTCTTGGTACACAGCCGTGTACTAACAGGTCAGACGGTGTGTATTAACACCACGTATATAAATAATTTTCCAAGCACGCAGAACGCACAGTACAGTAGACAAAGAAAAGGCCTTTTTTTTTTATATTTCTAGGTACACAGCCGTGTACTAACAGGTCAGACGGTGTGTATTAACACCACGTATATAAAATAATTTTCCAAGCACGCAGAACGCACAGTACAGTAGACAAAGAAAAGGCCTTTTTTTTTATATTTCTAGGTACACAGCCGTGTACTAACAGGTCAGACGGTGTGTATTAACACCACGTATATTAAATAATTTTCCAAGCACGCAGAACGCACAGTACAGTAGACAAAGAAAAGGCCTTTTTTTTTTATATTTCTAGGTACACAGCCGTGTACTAACAGGTCAGACGGTGTGTATTAACACCACGTATATAAAATAATTTTCCAAGCACGCAGAACGCACAGTACAGGTGCCAAAGAAAAGGCCTAGTTTTTTTATATTTCTTGGTACACAGCCGTGTACTAACAGGTCAGACGGTGTGTATTAACACCACGTATATAAAATAATTTTCCAAGCACGCAGAACGCACAGTACAGTAGACAAAGAAAAGGCCTTTTTTTTTATATTTCTAGGTACACAGCCGTGTACTAACAGGTCAGACGGTGTGTATTAACACCACGTATATAAAATAATTTTCCAAGCACGCAGAACGCACAGTACAGGTGCCACAGAAAAGGCCTAGTTTTTTTTATATTTCTTGGTACACAGCCGTGTACTAACAGGTCAGACGGTGTGTATTAACACCACGTATATAAAATAATTTTCCAAGCACGCAGAACGCACAGTACAGTAGACAAAGAAAAGGCCTTTTTTTTTTATATTTCTAGGTACACAGCCGTGTACTAACAGGTCAGACGGTGTGTATTAACACCACGTATATAAAATAATTTTCCAAGCACGCAGAACGCACAGTACAGTAGACAAAGAAAAGGCCTTTTTTTTTATATTTCTAGGTACACAGCCGTGTACTAACAGGTCAGACGGTGTGTATTAACACCACGTATATAAATAATTTTCCAAGCACGCAGAACGCACAGTACAGTAGACAAAGAAAAGGCCTTTTTTTTTATATTTCTAGGTACACAGCCGTGTACTAACAGGTCAGACGGTGTGTATTAACACCACGTATATAAAATAATTTTCCAAGCACGCAGAACGCACAGTACAGGTGCCAAAGAAAAGGCCTAGTTTTTTTATATTTCTTGGTACACAGCCGTGTACTAACAGGTCAGACGGTGTGTATTAACACCACGTATATAAAATAATTTTCCAAGCACGCAGAACGCACAGTACAGGTGCCACAGAAAAGGCCTAGTTTTTTTATATTTCTTGGTACACAGCCGTGTACTAACAGGTCAGACGGTGTGTATTAACACCACGTATATAAAATAATTTTCCAAGCACGCAGAACGCACAGTACAGTAGACAAAGAAAAGGCCTTTTTTTTTATATTTCTAGGTACACAGCCGTGTACTAACAGGTCAGACGGTGTGTATTAACACCACGTATATAAAATAATTTTCCAAGCACGCAGAACGCACAGTACAGGTGCCACAGAAAAGGCCTAGTTTTTTTATATTTCTTGGTACACAGCCGTGTACTAACAGGTCAGACGGTGTGTATTAACACCACGTATATTAAATAATTTTGCAAGCAAGCAGAACGCTCTGTACAGTGCCAAAGAAAAGGCCTAGTTTTTTTATATTTCTTGGTACACAGCCGTGTACTAACAGGTCAGACGGTGTGTATTAACACCACATATATAAAATAATTTTCCAAGCACGCAGAACGCACAGTACAGGTGCCACAGAAAAGGCCTAGTTTTTTTATATTTCTTGGTACACAGCCGTGTACTAACAGGTCAGACGGTGTGTATTAACACCACGTATATTAAATAATTTTGCAAGCAAGCAGAACGCTCTGTACAGTTGACAAAGAAAAGGCCTTTTTTTTTTTATTTCTAGGTACACAGCCGTGTACTAACAGGTCAGACGGTGGGTATTTACACCTGGTATACAAAAAGGGTATTGCAGGCACACAGAACCCAGAACACTAGAGCCAAATAAACTGTATTTAAAAAAAAAAAAAAATACACAGCCGTATACTGCCAGAAGATCAGATGGTGCATATACACACTAGGTATATAACATGGTTTTGCGGCCAAAAAGAACGCAGAACAGTAGTGCCAAATATAGTTTGGTATGTAGCAGAGCACCTAATACACCACTAATGCCTCTCTCTGTCCCTACTCCAGCAGCTATCCCTGAATACAGCAGCCGTTCTCTGCAGAGTGTATATGGTAGTAAAGCTATCACTGTACTGCACTATAGTAGCCCTGATAAGGGCTTTTAATCACGCTCCTGCCTGTCCAACAGCTAAAACCTATCTCTCCCTTCTCCAGCCTCTGTCCCTGACTAAGTTCACGCAGCATATGCGAACGAGCAGGAAGAGCTGAGTTTTTAATATTCGAGGTCACATGGTTTTTCCAGCCAATCCATGTAGACGCCGTTTTCGCGCTGCCAGCGTGCTCCGCGGGCCTGTCATACCCCCCTGCATGGTGATTGGTGGAAAAAGAGCGCCAGGGAAGGTGGGAGGGGAAACGAATTCTAAGTGCGCCATCGCCGTTATACTCGATTGAAATTGAGTATGCCGAATAGCGTAGTATTCGATCGAATACCGGCTCGATCGAACACTACTCGCTCATCTCTATTGCTAACACTGCCCCTAACACCATCACCATGGCTATAAATGGCACTACTACCAGCAACAGCAAAACTATGCATGGGATCCATCACCTCTCCCGGAACATCCTCCTCATGGCAGCCCAAACACTGACGGTTCATCAGTTCATCAACAGGAAGACTCTTTTGAGTAGCATCCATAGCAGATGGTAAGGTTTTGTTGCTTTTTCTTAGGAAAAAAGAAAGCACCCCACTAGAAAGGGGTTAGTGAAGACAGGGGGGCAGGAGGTACATCATCCCACTGTGACTGAGAGGTTAAGTGAGCCATTCCACAATCTCATCCTCTTTGTCCTCAATAATAATGTGGTGCCTACCGGAAGCAATGGAGAACTGGGGCCTATCACTGCTGCTGGCCGAATGGCTGATGATGCTACAGTTATTTTTACTACTACATACATTCTGACTCTCAGATGACGAGGATCTCACATTTTTCACTCTTTCATATTCCAGACATTTTATTATGAAGCCTATAAATGAAAAATCATGGGTTTGGTACAGAGATCATTAAATGGTACTAGCACAAATGCAAGTGTTTTTTTTCTGTAATTTAAAAACAGAGGTGCATTTAAATGTACCTCCTCTTCTACAACCACACTGACATTGACAATTTACAACAGTAATACAATGCATGGAATTAAACTGCTATATTAATGTAGCTATTGCAGTACAATGTGTTCACTAATAATGCATGGTAATCTTGACACAATGCAATGTGTTAACAGTTAGCTGGTATATATATGCTATTATTGCATGTTAATGGTTAACTGGTATTTAAATGCTGTTATTGCAGAACAACATGTTCAGTAATATTGCGAGCATCTTGATGCAATACAATGCATTAATGGTTAACTGGTATATAAATGCTGATATTTCAGCACAATGTATTCAGTAATAATGCAGAGTAAGCTTGATGCAATAATGCATCACTAATAATGCACGGTATAGTTTTGTCTACATGGGAGAAAAATGACAAACTAGTGACAGATCAGCAGACACAAAAACGGGTGTATGATGAAAACATATCAGGAACCGTAATTTAGTGTTCGAACCATGCCAAAGCCAATAGTAAGAGAACAGACAGGGAAAACCAGAAATAGACAAATTGGATACTATACCAAGCCAGGATCAAAACCAGGAAGAAAGGTCCAAATCATTAGGCAAAGATCCAGAATCCAGTAGTAAATGACACAGAATAAGGTTAGTGAGGCATTCCGGGAAGATTAACACCAATCAAAGGCAACCTGTGGCCAGCAGGTTGCCTACTTGTTAAAATAGGACACTCTACCTGGTCACATGATACGCCTAGTGTCACGTGACCCGTGACATGCTGGCATAACCAAGTCAGATGGACGCCGACAGAGCTGCCTGTAAAATGCACGCTGGCCTCAGGGCATAAAGAAGTGGCAATTGCTCAGAGTTTGTAGCAGACTTTTGTAATGCAGAACATGCAAGAAAACTGAGACCAATCCCTCATTCACTGTCTATGCTAATCTTTCCCTCCTAAAACTCTAAAAGATACCTAATTACATCTCTAATTATCTCCCTATAGTGTCCCTATAATGTCCCTTTAGTGTCCCTAGTATCTGGACTGTGTTTGCAATTGTATCAGACACAGCCACAATACATCCATAGTTGAGAATAGAATGGCATCTGGATTGTTCTGAGCAGAAGGATCTGGCTGAATACTGCCCCCCGATAGGCTGATCTGTGATTTCCAACTGTAAAACATCATAAGTAGGTCCATGGGGATCAAAAATACAGGTGAACTTTTAAATGGGGGGATATTTCCATCCCAGTAGAGGAATATGAACATGTCAATGTGTTAAGGCCCCTTTACACTGCTCAACTGAATAGACAATTGTCGGAAAGGAAAACCATTGCTCATCCCCACACAGAATCATTGTTTAGACAGCATGATCTGCTGGTGACAAAGAATAATTTTGATTCTAAACCAACGATCTTATTCATCCGGTAATCGGTGTACAAATGCTCATCAGCGATAATCTGCCTGAATATCAGGCAGTCTAAAGGGGCATTGAGATTTTAAGTTCTGTACTGCAAGGTCATTGAGAATGACCTAAGAGGTAAACACTACATCCTGTTTTTGCCATTGTCATTGTAATGGCAAAATGGCAAAGTGTAATGGTGGGTTTACAAGTTTGGATATTCGGGCAGATTTTTGAGAACGAACATTCCTGCGAAAGTTCTTTCCCTAAATCTAAAGGTGCAGCTAATCACTTGATGAACAAGCGAAACATGGGTGAAACTGTTGTTAATTCAGGCAAGTAAATTATCATTTCTGGGCAGCAGATTGTGCTATTTAAACAGCGATCTGCTGCCCAAAAACGATGCAGCTGTATGAGGATGAACAATCGCAATTGTGATCAGTCATTCTCATACTGTGGAGGTGATTGCTGCAAGTAAATGGAGTACTTCACCCCTACTAAACGAGCAGTGAGTTGTCGGGAAGGAACACTTCCTTCCTGATAATCGCCTGCTCCTCTGCATTGGTGAAAATCTACCTTAAAGAGGACTTGTCACCACTCCTCACATGCCTGTTATAACAATTCTGGAGCATCTATTCTCATGTCTGTATGTTTTTGACATTCTTTTATTATTTCTACTAGAAATAAATAATTAATAATAATAATAATAATAATAGAAATAAATGAATTGTTAGCAGTGTGACTGGATAGAGTGAGACTGTGTCGGGACATAACCCCAACTGATTAACACTCCTCTGTACCCTTACTGCAGACTGCAGACAAAAGCAGACAACCCCTTTAACACACATTACAATAGATAATATTTCTTTCATTTACATTAAACATCTGATATGTCACTATGACAGTTTAAAGTTTCTTTTTTTTTTAATTATAGGTATACATTCATTTTAAAAAAAATGTGAAAAATGTGTACCTTCTTCGGGAAAGTTTAAATGTGTTTTGATAGAGGGTACAAGCTAAGAATTTCTACAACTGTATGTTAAATGAATTTACCACTTTGATATTTACCACTGACACGTAGTATATTGATAGTTATGAATTTCTGTTCCTACTGACAGAATCGTCCTAGTTTTACAACATAGCTTGATATCATTCCTAAGAACCTCTATCTGGGTAACCTGGATGCAGATCCTCAATTTATTGTCATAGATTATTGATAGGCTGATGCTGTCAAGCCAGAGATTGTGTAGAAATCAGAGATGTGTAGAAATCAGCCCCCTTAGTTGTTGGGCCTCAAGCAGCTGTTATGCCTGCCACCCTGCCCATGATACCTGGAGTATTGCATAGCAACAATTCAGGAATGTACTGGGTGACAACAGCAAGTCTCCTTATAACTATATGTCCTATATTTCAAGGTTGCTTCTTGTTTCCTGTAGATGATTTAGGACTATTGCCAGACAATTATATCTGCTTGTCCCTGCCTAAGACCTGCCACACACATAACATAGCTGTCGGCAGAAAGTTCGTTCAGTTAATAGCCATAACTCTCGGTCCTCTCGCAATCATGGCTGCTCAGCATGGCTGAACAAGCCTGTATTCTAAGTAGGAGGAGGGGGAAGAAGCCTCTGCCAGTCTCCTCTGATAGAGGCTTTTGTCCTCGAGAATAAAAGGAACAATCAATCAAAAGCTAATGTTCCCTGTAAACTTATAATAGGGGACAGTCGGGAGATCCTGACACACATTAGGTGGTCGACGAGCATACATCTAATATATAGCTTCCATGTATATATGTATCAGAGGTTTTATGGAGTAAATAAAAAAATATTGTTATAATGGGTTAGGTTGGTGTGTGATCAGAATAATGTCAAGTGTCTGCTGGAGTTGCACTTTAAAGGCTATGTACACCTTTGGGGGCAAATGTTTTATTATTGCATTGTACTCATTTTCAGCTATAAATCATTTTTTCAATAGTTTTTTATTAAACAAATTGAACACCTGTCGCTGTGTAGCATTGAGTTTCTCTAGTAGCAGGCTCTGAATTTTCATTGAGTTCTGTCTGGCAGCTCAGCTGATGGCTCCTTATCTTTGAACTACGGTATGACCTCCTATGCACTTATTATAACTAGAGATGAGCGAATCGATTCGTTGATTCGTATCAAATCTTGGGAATTTTTAGCTGCGAAGCAATCCGAATATTAGGTGATTCGCTTCAGTTTTGTACGCATTCGCTACGTAGTTTGTCCTATAAATTATATGCTATTGCTACGTATAAGTTACTCTTTATGCTGTTGCCTACGAATTCAATTCATTAGCGATGCAGACTCCTCCCCAGTAGCTCCGCCCCCTTCTCCAGTGCGCGAGGAAGACGAGGCAACTCAGGCAATTAAGATGGTGACACAGCGAGGCCCTGACTGGGGAGGCATGGTGTGGGGCACCGACCCCTATGAGGAGAAGGAACCGGAGGAGATCTACGTCTCTCAATATGTCCGGCAGCCTAAGAAGTCGGTTGAGGTGCCTGCTGAGGTCTTCACTCCGCTGGCTGACATGGCGGAGGCGGCAGGAGTTTTCGCTCCGCCGCAGAAGGACTACTCCCTTCAGCAAAATTCAATGGTCCCCGAGGCTGTCACCCGGAACGCCCTGACCCTCTGGGAATACAAAAAGTTGGTAGAGGAGTGGGTTGTGCAGGTTTTGGAGCACCCACGATCTGGTGACCCCAAGCTGAAGCGCCGAAGGGGTACCGTTATTTGGTTAAGTGTGGAAGTGTGGGAGTAGGTTTTATCGGCGATGAGGAGATGGCGGAAGAATTATACATATACCGCCATTCTGTAAAGCGGCCATATCTTCTGCCTGTCCACCACAATCTCCACGCAGGGGATTACGTGGAGTATACCCCCATGAGGAGCCTCCAAGGCCCCTTTGCTACTGGTGTGAAACTCCTTAAGCGACCAGCTACTCCTGCAGCGCCATCAGAAGACTGGACTGAGGAGGCCCAGGCCACAGAAGAGGCTTGGTGTTCCCATGAGACCAGTGATGGGACTCTGCAATCTGAGGAGAAATCACAAGCTCAGCTGAAACCCCTGATACCAGATTTGTCACCACGTCGATCCTTCATGTGGGACAGATGACCACCAACAGTTTTGTGTACGAGCCATCGGTGGTACAATACCAACTACCATGGCAGGTGCAGCGTTACCAGAGCCCTTGCAGCCGGAGATTCCCATCACCTTGTATGCTGGCGGGAGGATCTGGCCACTACAAGGTAATGGGCAAGGCCCAAGTTGCCACGGCCCTTGCCAGTGTGACTGAACAGTCACTGCCAAGACCATCCCTGAGAGGTTGTGGGGGTCTTCTGCCGCAGCCAGTGTCGCTTTCATGAGGCAGGAGCACCCTCTCATGTCTTTTAGCTCCAGGAGCAGTGAAGAGGACCTGCTGGCCTAAGGATCCTGCAGCTTTTATGGGAGCCACAACACGGACTTAACCTGAAGGGTGAGCACTAGTTGGCGTGTGTTTTTATTTTTGTTGCTGCAGAAGGAAGTGTGGGTGTAGCCTATAATATATGTATATACCCCTAGGTATATACATATATGGGTGGCCCCAAATTGAGGGTCTGTGGCCCCACGGTGTTATAGGCTTGTAGCCCTGGTGGATGTGTATATCCACCAGGTGCTCTATCTATATGTATATATATATATATATAGATATGTGTGCATGTGCCCCCAGTAGCATGCACCTATATCTATATACTTATATATATCCTATATATATGTATATCCCCCTTTATACATATATAATAATGCCCCCTCTATTCATTGCCCCCTGTTTATGATGCCCCCTTGCCTTATATCACCCCATATATATCCTCCAATAGTATATAGATCCATGTACATGATCCCCAGTTATGTACATGTATCTATATACATGTAATAACCAGGGTGCCCCCCCCCCATAGCCCCCCAGCAGATGGACAATGGCCCTTCTGCTGGGGATAGCTGGAGACATGGGACTGGACTAATTAGTCCAGTCCCAGGTACTTCAAAGGGACAGAAGATCGATATGATCTTCTGTCCCTTCTGTTAATTACCCTCAGCGCTGCTGGGGGCAATTAACAGGACAGGGAAACAATAGGTTTCCCTGTCCCTGCATGGCGCGTACCTCCGGCGCTTGTAATTACAAGCGCCGGAGATACAAAGCGCTCCCCAGGCGGAGGATCAAAGAGATCCTCCGCCCGGGAAACAGCGCGCGCGGGAGCACGGGAGCGAGCGCGACCGGGTTTAAATAACCCGACCGCGCTGCGCTCTTCAGTTGAGCCGTGCCTCCCCACCTACAAGCATCCCCTGGACGAACGAGCAACAAAAAGAAGGATCATCCCCTGGAACAAGCAACCCCCCTGGAGACGAGCATTACCCCTAAGGATTGGCTGAATACCCCTGACTGCCCTGCCATTAACCCCTACAGTAACCCCCCTATACCACCAACGACCCCTGCTCTACCCCTGTCTAACCCCTGCCTTGCCCTGCAATAACCCCTGTATTGTAACCCTGCCCTACTGCTGCCAGTTAACCCCTGCTCACCAACGATTAACCCCTGCCCAGATCCAACCATAGCCCTGCAACCCTGCTGACCCTGCCCTGTATCCCTTGAATTAACCCTTACCTTGCTGTACCCTTGCCCTAGCATTTTACCATTTTATCCCTGCCTTGCCCTACCATTTAACCCCTGCCTTGCTGTACCCTTGCCCTAACATACCCCCTTGGTTAACCCCTGTAGCCCTGCTGTACCATATTAACCCCTCATTATCCCCTGTTGCTTCTGTATTGTAATTTAACCCTTTTGCTTCCCAGGGACAGTAACTTAGTTAGGTTGGGGAGGGCTGCTATAAGTGTGTGTGTGTTTTGTTTAGTAAGTATTGTGGTTGGAGTTAAACGGGATTGTGCAGCGTAGTTAGGTTTTGGTGTACTGTATTGTTAATAATTAATAAATATTTGTTATTATTTATAATACAGTGTGCAGTGTCTATTGTTTTGTAACGTGTATTTTGAGTCCCTTTTAGGTTGTGTGAAAAGCAGTAGGGAGATTTACATAGGCATAAATAGGCGGAACTAGCGGAAGCGTGTTGTGCCTATTTATGAATATTAATTATTGGTACGCCCCAAAATACCAATAATTAATATCCCCTTTTACATTGGCGAGCCAGGGCCCATAGCGTAGACTTTGTGGCTGTATTTAGCAACGACAAGGAGGAGTCGCTTATTCTGTGAATTAGCCAGGCAATAGGGACGCGGACAGTGGTTTCTGTGCGTCAAAGGGACTGGTAATTCGGACAGGTAACGCGATTCCTCAGTCCTAGCTGAATACAGTACAATTTCTTTCGCAAAAGAACCTAGATCTTTTGTGTAGTGTTTAACGTTTTGTCTTTTGCATTTACACGACCTGAGACGAGTCAGCGTACACGGGACCAGAAGAGGAAGACCCATACAATCACCGAGAGAGGACCATCGTCGGGGGTGCTGAGTCCAAGAAGTCCAGCTGGTCGGGAGAAGGCGTTCCGGAAACTAAAGGACCTTCTCCACGCAGCAAAAGAAGGACAACTGGAATCAGCTCCAGAGAAGATGACAGCCTCCAAAAAAGTGAGTATGGACTTCTCCACACTAATGCACTTAGCTAAGAACAGCACATTTAACCTGGTCATTCCTACTACATACAAATCTACAGAGATGCTATGGTCCAGTTTATTGGACCAAGCATACGCTCATGATAAGGTTTGTATTAGTAGGAGTGTGTTTAATAAAACTAACAAACGCTTCCAAATGTTAGCTAAATTGGTTCACACCTTTGAGGATAACATTTGGAAGCCAGAACACGTGGAAACACTTAACAGTGCGGCAAAGGCAGAGGAAGTTTGCAACAAGGCAAATTTCCACTGCAACTGTTGCATGGAAAACTACAAACAAGTGCACACACTAGAGACTCAGCTCCAAGAAAAGGCCCAGTGTACAGTTGAGAGGGGCAGGGAAATCTGCGTGTTGGAGTCGAGACTCTCGGAAAAAGAGAGTTTCTACTCTGACATGGACAGGGAACTCCTCGGACTGTACACTGAGATAAATCAGTACAGGAACAATGCTGCATCCATGGATGCAATCATTGTTCAACTCACAGAGGACCTGGCTGCAAAAACACAAACCATTGTGGATTTGCAACAGGCCATCTCAAATCTGTCACGGCCTGGTACTAGTAGCATGGTGCCCACGAAACAAGTATGCGTTTCGGGAACGGCACAGGGGGAGACAGCGGCGGCTGCGCCGGCGTCTCCCACGGACCAAACGTCCGAGGCTTCAGATACTAGGGGACAGGTGGAACGGACGCTTATGTTCTCCCCAACTCCCGGGGAGAACAGACAAAGCAGCCGTATCCAGGAGCAGGACAGCATTTGGAAAGGGGGAAGTGGTTGGCAAACAGTGCATACCACTTCCAACCCCCCAACTCGTCCGGTGAGACAAGAGGAATTTTATCCCAGCCATACTAGTATGGAAAGGATAAATTTCCTGTTACGGATCTGCAAGGAGATCCCCAAGTATGATCCCAACGTAGATCCGTTCACTTCATGCGATATCTTCGAGGGTCACTGTAACAAATACTCCGTGGCCCCCGAACATCGCATGGAGTTGTTCAAACTCTGGTTACCCACTCACCTGAACCAGAGGTATGAGGTAACGGGGAGAACGCAACCCAAGAATGGACAGTATCATGACAAGGAGGAACGCCTCTCCATACTCATGAGACTGGCAACGGGTCATTGGGACGTTACTCCAGACATCCTTACAAAATTCAAACCCACTATACATGATGAGCCCTTATCTATGTGTAGTCGGTTTGAGGCAATGTACAGAAAGGTCACAAAAGATCAGGGTATCGGAATTCCACAGGGCATGATCCGTATGTTCGTGGAAAAATTCCCATACCTTGACACTGCAATCCGGCTCAGTGCAGCTAGGGAACCTTCCCTTACGGACGCGGCAATGATTATTGAGCAGTGTAGACAAGATATACTGCACAATAAGAAATCCGTGAAAGTAAGGGAGCGTGTGCCTGTAACCGTTAGATCTCATGATGAACGGATACAGCACACAAAATGGAACACAACTGTTGGCCCCACAGCCCCACCATTGGAAAAGACAGGAAGCGTTCGATGCTTCCTGTGTTTACAATATGGGCACATAAAAAGGAATTGTCCACAATGGCCTCGGAACAAAGGAAATTCCGAAAAATGTGGGAATAATAACGGTTTCAGGATGAAACCTAATTATTCTAAAAATGTGGGGGAACATATGGAAAAACAGATGGGGCCTTCACAAGGGCAGGCACCTAAACGTGTGGCCGTTGTGAACACCCCAGCTCATATGGCAAATGGTGTGGAATCTAAAGAATCCACACCAAAGGTTCAGCGGGAAAACCCACAAGTGGCAGTATGTACCTCACAGGTACCTACTGGGAGTCTGGTGGAAATCGACTGAAGGACAGGGATCCCTAAAGATCTGGCACCAGTATGTCCAATCATACTGGATGCTTCAGGGAGACCCCACATAAAGGCCAGAATAAAAGAAATGGACACGAAAATCATGCTTGACACTGGTGCGGAGATTTCTATTACCAATGTTAAACATGATTTACACCCCAACAGCCCTCAGTGTGTGGTGATCGGATTTGATCACCAACAAGGGGGGGTGAGGGCCCACAGAATTGATGAGGTCATCGTACAGATAGCCAAATATATGACCCTGACTATCCCAATGTGGTTTTACCCCCGGTTCCGATAACATCATCGGAACCGATGTAATGACCCAACATGGGTGGATCATAGATCTGGCGAACTGTATTGTGTGGAAAGGTCCCAGACAAGCAAAGGTGTTGGTCATACAACGCCAATGTCTGAGTCCACCTTTACCACCGATCGATAATTCAGCGGACATACTGGAACACAAGTGGCCAGAGGTCTCATACAACCTAGA
>ONZH01030291.1:0-36312 GCA_900303285.1 Rhinella marina
TATATTTCTAGGTACACAGCCGTGTACTAACAGATCAGACGGTGTGTATTAACACCACGTATATAAAATTATTTTGCAAGAGAACGCACAGTACAGGTGCAATGAAAAGGCCAATTTTTTTTATATTTCTAGGTACACAGCCGTGTACTAACAGTCAGACGGTGGGTATTAACACCACGTATATAAAAAAATGTTTTGCAAGAGAACGCACAGTACAGGTGCCAATGAAAAGGCCTATTTTTTTTATATTTCTAGGTACACAGCCGTGTACTAACAGATCAGACGGTGTGTATTAACACCACGTATATAAAAATATTTTGCAAGAGAACGCACAGTACAGGTGCCAATGAAAAGGCCAATTTTTTTATATTTCTAGGTACACAGCCGTGTACTAACAGATCAGACGGTGGGTATTAAAACCGACGTATATAAAAATATTTTGCAAGAGAACGCACAGTACAGGTGCCAATGAAAAGGCCAATTTTTTTATATTCTAGGTACAACCAGCCCGTGTACTAACAGATCAGACGGTGGGTATTAACACCATGTATATAAAAATATTTTGCAAGAGAACGCACAGTACAGGTGCCAATGAAAAGGCCTATTTTTTTTATATTTCTAGGTACACAGCCGTGTACTAACAGATCAGACGGTGTGTATTAACACCACGTATATAAAATTATTTTGGCAAGAGAACACACAGTACAGGTGCCAATGAAAGGCCAATTTTTTTTATATTTCTAGGTACACAGCCGTGTACTAACAGATCAGAACGGTGGGTATTACACCACGTATATAAAAATATTTTGCAAGAGAACGCACAGTACAAGTGCCAATGAAAAGGCCCTATTTTTTTAAATATTTCTCGGCACACCAGCCGTGTATAACAGATCAGACGGTGTGTATTAACACCACGTATATAAAAATATTTTGCAAGAGAACGCACAGTACAGGTGCCAATGAAAAGGCCATTTTTTTTAATATTTCTAGGTACACAGCCGTGTACTAACAGATCAGACGGTGTGTATTAACACCACGTATATAAAAATATTTTGCAAGAGAACGCACAGTACAGGTGCCAATGAAAAGGCCTATTTTTTTTATATTTCTAGGTACACAGCCGTGTACTAACAGATCAGACGGTGTGTATTAACACCACGTATATAAAAATATTTTGCAAGAGAACGCACAGTACAGGTGCCAATGAAAAGGCCAATTTTTTTATATTTCTAGGTACACAGCCGTGTACTAACAGATCAGACGGTGTGTATTAACACCACGTATATAAAAATATTTTGCAAGAGAACGCACAGTACAGGTGCCAATGAAAAGGCCTATTTTTTTATATTTCTAGGTACACAGCCGTGTACTAACAGATCAGACGGTGGGTATTAACACCACGTATATAAAAATATTTTTGCAAGAGAACGCACAGTACAGGTGCCAATGAAAAGGCCTATTTTTTTTATATTTCTAGGTACACAGCCGTGTACTAACAGATCAGACGGTGTGTATTAACACCACGTATATAAAAATATTTTGCAAGAGAACGCACAGTACAGGTGCCAATGAAAAGGCCAATTTTTTTTATATTTCTAGGTACACAGCCGTGTACTAACAGATCAGACGGTGGGTATTAACACCACGTATATAAAAATATTTTGCAAGAGAACGCACAGTACAGGTGCCAATGAAAAGGCCTATTTTTTTAATATTTCTAGGCACACAGCCGTGTACTAACAGATCAGACGGTGGGTATTAACACCACGTATATAAAAATATTTTGCAAGAGAACGCACAGTACAGGTGCCAATGAAAAGGCCTATTTTTTTTATATTTCTAGGTACACAGCCGTGTACTAACAGATCAGACGGTGTGTATTAACACCACGTATATAAAATATTTTGCAAGAGAACGCACAGTACAGGTGCCAATGAAAAGGCCTATTTTTTTTATATTTCTAGGTACACAGCCGTGTACTAACAGATCAGACGGTGTGTATTAACACCACGTATATAAAAATATTTTGCAAGAGAACGCACAGTACAGGTACCAATGAAAAGGCCAATTTTTTTTATATTTCTAGGTACACAGCCGTGTACTAACAGATCAGACGGTGTGTATTAACACCACGTATATAAAAATATTTTGCAAGAGAACGCACAGTACAGGTGCCAATGAAAAGGCCAATTTTTTTTATATTTCTAGGTACATAGCCATGTACTAACAGATCAGACGGTGGGTATTAACACCACGTATATAAAAATGTTTTGCAAGAGAACGCACAGTACAGGTGCCAATGAAAAGGCCTATTTTTTTTATATTTCTAG
Source organism: Rhinella marina (assembly GCA_900303285.1). NCBI lineage: Eukaryota > Metazoa > Chordata > Amphibia > Anura > Bufonidae > Rhinella > Rhinella marina. The sequence goes on from ONZH01030291.1 coordinate 2,331, forward strand.
GTACACAGCCGTGTACTAACAGATCAGACGGTGTGTATTAACACCACGTATATAAAAATATTTTGCAGAGAACGCACAGTACAGGTGCCAATGAAAAGGCCAATTTTTTTATATTTCTAGGTACACAGCCGTGTACTAACAGATCAGACGGTGTGTATTAACACCACGTATATAAAATATTTTTTGCAAGAGAACGCAACAGTAGTACAGGTGCCAATGAAAAGGCCTTTATTTTATTTTGCAATATTTCACACAAGTACACAGCTGTGTACTAATATAACATTGGCAACTGTACTGTAAAAATATTTTTTTATTAATACAGCCACCGTACTGTTAGTACACGGTGTGTATAATATACACAAGTACAGTAAAATATATTTTATATACAATACAGTACTAACAGTTAGACACGGTGTATTAAACCTATATAAATTATTTTGCAAGAGAACGCACAGTACAGGTGCCAATGAAAAGGCCTATTTTTTTAATATTTCTAGGTACACAGCCGTGTACTAACAGATCAGACGGTGTGTATTAACACCACGTATATAAAATTATTTTGCAAGAGAACGCACAGTACAGGTGCCAATGAAAAGGCCTATTTTTTTATATTTCTAGGTACACAGCCGTGTACTAACAGATCAGACGGTGTGTATTAACACCACGTATATAAAAATGTTTTGCAAGAGAACGCACAGTAATAGGTGCCAATGAAAAGGCCATATTTTTTATATTTCTAGGTACACAGCCGTGTACTAACAGATCAGACGGTGGTGTATTAACACCACGTAATATAAAAATATTTGCAAGAGAACGCACAGTACAGGTGCCAATGAAAAGGCCAATTTTTTTTATATTTCTAGGTACACAAGCCGTGTACTAACAGATCAGACGGTGTGTATTAACACCACGTATATAAAAATATTTTGCAAGAGAACGCACAGTACAGGTGCCAATGAAAAGGCCAATTTTTTTTATATTTCTAGGTACACAGCCGTGTACTAACAGATCAGACGGTGGGTATTAACACCACGTATATAAAAATATTTTGCAAGAGAACGCACAGTACAGGTGCCAATGAAAAGGCCTATTTTTTAAATATTTCTAGGTACACAGCCGTGTACTAACAGATCAGACGGTGTGTATTAACACCACGTATATAAAAATATTTTGCAAGAGAACGCACAGTACAGGTGCCAATGAAAAGGCCTATTTTTTTTATATTTCTAGGTACACAGCCGTGTTACTAACAGATCAGACGGTGTGTATTAAACACACGTATATAAAAATATTTTGCAAGAGAACGCACAGTACAGGTGCCAATGAAAAGGCCAATTTTTTTATATTTCTAGGTACACAGCCGTGTACTAACAGATCAGACGGTGTGTATTAACACCACGTATATAAAAATATTTTGCAAGAGAACGCACAGTACAGGTGCCAATGAAAAGGCCTATTTTTTTATATTTCTAGGTACACAGCCGTGTACTAACAGATCAGACGGTGTGTATTAACACCACGTATATAAAATTATTTTGCAAGAGAACACACAGTACAGGTGCCAATGAAAAGGCCAATTTTTTTTATATTTCTAGGTACACAGCCGTGTACTAACAGATCAGACGGTGTGTATTAACACCACGTATATAAAAATATTTTGCAAGAGAACGCACAGTACAGGTGCCAATGAAAAGGCCTATTTTTTTAAATATTTCTCGGCACACAGCCGTGTACTAACAGATCAGACGGTGTGTATTAACACCACGTATATAAAAATATTTTGCAGAGAACGCACAGTACAGGTGCCAATGAAAAGGCCAATTTTTTTATATTTCTAGGTACACAGCCCGTGTACTAACAGATCAGACGGTGGGTATTAACACCACGTATATAAAAATATTTTGCAAGAGAACGCACAGTACAGGTGCCAATGAAAAGGCCAATTTTTTTTATATTTCTAGGTACACAGCCGTGTACTAACAGATCAGACGGTGGGTATTAACACCACGTATATAAAAATATTTTGCAAGAGAACGCACAGTACAGGTGCCAATGAAAAGGCCTATTTTTTTATATTTCTAGGTACACAGCCGTGTACTAACAGATCAGACGGTGTGTATTAACACCACGTATATAAAATTATTTTGCAAGAGAACGCACAGTACAGGTGCCAATGAAAGGCCAATTTTTTTTATATTTCTAGGTACACAGCCATGTACTAACAGATCAGACGGTGTGTATTAACACCACGTATATAAAAATATTTTGCAAGAGAACGCACAGTACAGGTGCCAATGAAAAGGCCTTTTTTTTTAATATTTCTCGGCACACAGCCGTGTACTAACAGTTCAGACGGTGGGTATTAACACCACGTATATAAAAATATTTTGCAAGAGAATGCACAGTACAGGTGCCAATGAAAAGGCCTATTTTTTTTATATTTCTAGGTACACAGCCGTGTACTAACAGATCAGATGGTGTGTATTAACACCACGTATATAAAATTATTTTGCAAGAGAACGCACGGTACAGGTGCCAATGAAAAGGCCTATTTTTTTTATATTTCTAGGTACACAGCCGTGTACTAACAGATCAGACGGTGGGTATTAACACCACGTATATAAAAATATTTTGCAAGAGAACGCACAGTACAGGTGCCAATGAAAAGGCCTATTTTTTTTATATTTCTAGGTACGCAGCCGTGTACTAACTGATCAGACGGTGGGTATTAACACCACGTATATAAAATTATTTTGCAAGAGAACGCACAGTACAGGTGCCAATGAAAAGGCCTATTTTTTTTTATATTTCTAGGTACATAGCCGTGTACTAACAGGTCAGACGGTGGGTATTTACACCTGGTATGTAAAAAGGGTATTGCAGGCACACAGAACCCAGAACACTAGAGCCAAATAAACTGTATTTAAAAAAAAAAAATAAATAAAACAGCCGTATACTGCCAGATCAGATGATGCATATACACACTAGGTATATAACAGGGTTTTGCAGCCAAAAAGAACGCAGAACAGTAGTGCCAAATATAGTTTGGTATGTAGCAGAGCACCTAATACACCACTAATGCCTCTCTCTGTCCCTACTCCAGCAGCTATCCCTGAATACAGCAGCCGTTCTCTGCAGAGTGTATATTGTAGTAAAGCTATCACTGTACTGCACTATAGTAGCCCTGATAAGGGCTTTTAATCACGCTCCTGCCTGTCCAACAGCTAAAACCTATCTCTCCCTTCTCCAGCCTCTGTCCCTGACTAAGTTCACGCAGCATATGCGTACGAGCAGGAAGAGCTGAGTTTTTAATATTCGAGGTCACATGGTTTTTCCAGCCAATCCATGTAGACGCCGTTTTCGCGCTGCCAGCGTGCTCCGCGGGCCTGTCATACCCCCCCTGCATGGTGATTGGTGGAAAAAGAGCGCCAGGGAAGGTGGGAGGGGAAACGAATTCTAAGTGCGCCATCGCCGTTATACTCGATTGAAATCGAGTATGCCGAATAGCGTAGTATTCGATCGAATACCGGCTCGATCAAACACTACTCGCTCATCTCTAGTTATAATACCATACACTGAGACATCCTGCCTAATAAACTCAACCAGAGTCTTCATAACCATGGCAAAGATAAGTGGTAAAAGTGGACACCTCTGGCCAGTACTGTTACTAATAGAGAAGTTAGAGGAGGAGAAACCAAAAACAAAAACATATATGGTTGGGGATGAATAGGAGACAGAAAAAATGAACCTCTCCAGTACAGCCGAGAAGTAACCCTAATGTACCCTGTTGAATGCCTTCTGATCATCCACATTGATGGAGCAGAAAAGGCAGTTTAAAGGCTATGTACACCTTTGGAGTCAATTTTTTTTAATGATTGCATTTAACTTATTTTTGGCTAAAAACCATATTTTCAATTAGTCTTTATTAAAATATTGAGCTGTTCAGTCACAAAGGGTTAACTGTTTGTCTAGCTGGGTGACTGGTACTTTCACTTTGACTTTGTGTTAGTTATCTAATTACCCTTATCTGTAAACTACTGAAAGGTCACAAACACTTATTTAAGCCACATTCTTATCAGTAAGGTAAGGATTGACCTTTACTGAGTGTTTATAAGGTCAGAGAGCAGAGATAAGCTGTCCGTCTGCTCCTCAGATTACGGAATTGAGAAAAAATCCGCAGGCAGCTAGTACAGATTCTCAGCTCTGTACACAAAAAAGGATCCCATATTGTTAATAAAGACCAATTGAAAAAGTGATTTTTAGGTCAAAATAAGTATAATGCAATAATAAAAAAATTGCCCCCAAAAGTGTACATAGCTTTAAGATTGTCATGTATCATTTGTTTTTGCCACCCAGAGACTTAGCTGACTTGGTCAGTAGGGGTGAGTGAATCAAGCTTTGGATCCAAGATTCAATCAAAAACTTTGTTTTAATGCTGTATGGAGACCTGTCTCTGCACAGCATTAACATGTATGTGCTTCGGCAAGGCAAGATTCATTAAGTCCAAAATCATGCAAGTCTTCGGTGAATAACATTGGGCTTCAATTCTGGGACTTTAACCCCTTCCCGACCAGCGCCGTACATGTACGGCGCTGGGGCGGTGCTGGGACATGACGCCTGCTCGCCCATGCGGCGGGTGTCATGGCCGGCAAGTCTCTGCTGTTTGCCAACTTATCCCGTAGTTTTCAAAATGGGGTCAGTTTTTTGGAGTTTCCTACTCTAGGGGTGCATCAAATGTGACATGGCAACTTAAAATTTTTCCAGTGAAATCTGCCCTGGCTTTGCTTTCCTTCTGCGCCCTGCCGTGTGCCTGTACAGCAGTTTATAATCACACATGGGGCATTTCTGTAAACTACAGAATCAGGGTAATAATTATTGAGTTTAGTTTGGCAGTTAACCCTTGCTTTATTCTCAGAATAAAATGATTTATATGGAAAATCTACCAAAAAAGTGAAATTCGGAAATTTTGGTTACATTTTCCTTTAATTCTTGTGGAACACCTAAAGGGTTAATACCGTTTGTAAATCCAGTTTTGAATACCTTGAGGTGTGTAGTTTCTAAAATGGGGCCATTTTTGGGTGGTTTCTATGATGGAAGCCTCACAAAGTGACTTAAAAAGTGGGTTTTGGAAATTTTGTGAAAAATTTCAAGATTTGCTTCTAAATTTCTAAGTCTTCTAACGTCCCAAAAAAATAAAATGTAATTTTCAAAATGATCCAAACCTGAAGTAGACACATAGGGAATGTAAAGTAATAACTATGTTTGGAGGTATTGGAGGTATATTTTGACTCAAATTTACCACTGTCATGAAGTACAATATGTGATGAGAAAACAATCTCAGAATGGCCTGGATAAGTAAAAGCGTTCCAAAGTTATTACCACATAAAGTGACACATGTCAGATTTGAAAAATGGGGCTCCGGTATTTGGTTCAAACTGGCTGTCGCTTGAAGGGGTTAACATCCAGACCATCCAGCCATACAAGTCTGGAGACCTGTGCAACTTCAACATTCTAATGCCTTGTAGAACCTTATCTGTGGAAGTGATATACAATTTAAGAAAGCAGCTATTCCAGCTATGATGGTATGAGGGTTAGAGACTAAGTTACAAAGAGAGGCATAATAATCCCTAAAATGGGCAGCAATATGCTGCAGATTTAACACCTTATTACAGCCATCCCTGTTTAACCCCTTCACCCCCGGAGCTTTTTTCGTTCTGCATTTTTGTTTTGCGCTCCCTGCCTTCAAACAGCCATAACTCTTTTATTTTTCTGTTCACATAGCTGTATGAGGGCTTGTTTTTTGCGGGACAAGTTGTACTTTCCAACGCCACCATTTAATATTGCATACGGTGTAGTGGGAAGCGGGAAAAAAATTCCAAACCGGGTGAAATTGCAAAGAAAACGCTATTCCGCTACAGTTCTACGGGTTTCTTATTTACAGCGTTCGATGTGCATTAAAACTGATCCATTACTTTCATTCTACTGGTAAGTACGAATCCGGCAATACCTAATATGTATACTTTTTCCTGCGTTTTCATAGTGATAAAATAATTAGAAAGTTGCCCTTTTTTTTTTTTTCCTTGTCATATCTTGACCCCTATAACTTTTTGGTATTTATGTGTACAGAGCTGTATGGGGGCTCACTTTTTGCGGGACGATCTGAAGTTTTTATTGATACCATTCTGGGGTGTGTATGACTTTTTGATCACTTTTTATTTAATTTTTTTTAGAAAAAAAAGCGACAAAAAACGGCAAATCGCCATTTGGACGCTTTTTTCCGCCACACAAATCGCCGTATTGGAATTTTTTTTTTATATTTTAAAAGTACGGGCGTTTTCGGTCACGGTGATACCCATGATGTCTATATTTATTGTTATTTAGGTATTTATTTTTTACTTATACGGAAAGGGGGGTGATTTGAACTTTTACATCTTTTTTATTTTTTATATATTTTTTAACATTTTTTTAAAATTTTTTTTTACTATTAGAAAGCTCAAATATGGGCTTATATATTGTGGCTTTTTTTTTTTTTTCTTTATGAGCAATTATGGATTTTATAGACTGAAAAATCCATGAGTTGCTCATTTCTTATCCTGGCCTGCCATCTAGTGGCCAGAATAAGAATTGCACTTTGAAAACTGTAATCCTCACCAGCGAGGATTACAGTTTTCATATGGTGTACAGACACCCCGATTGGCCACACGGGGTGTCTGTACACCACCCGGAAGCGAACGCTTCCGGGTTTAGACGCAACTAGAGTGATCACGGCATCTAGTCACCCCGGAAGACGCCGCCGACACAGTAGGTAGCGGCAAGTCTCTGCTGTTAGAAACAGCAGAGACTTGCCGGCCATGACGCCCGCCGCACCCGCGAGCGGGCGCCATGTGCCCGCATCGCCCCAGCGCCGTACATGTACGGCACTGGGCGTGAAGGGGTTAACAAATACACTATTTAGCTCTTGATGAGTTAGTCATGTAGTTTTGAAGACAGAGTATTGCTGACTATACTAATTTCATTTGTTTATTATGCAACCTGGTAATGTATGTTGACCAGGGAATGTGTAATCCATGCTGAGGAGGTGAGGGAAATAAAAATAATTTGGCAATATTTTCTTTTATTTGTAACCACCAGCAAATGCTTTGTCAAAACTCAGTGCAGGAGATTTATCAAGACTAGTGTGCCTATATGCCAATCTTGATCTTCCTGCGCTGTAATAAGACGCACATGCCTCTTAATAAATTAGGTGTATCTCTGCCCTGCCTTGCACCAGAAACTCAAGTCTATGTCAGTTAGGGCTCGTTCACATCAGCGTTATGCTTTCCGTTTGTGTTTTCCGTTATAACATGGTTATAACGGAAAATAACGGAAACCATAAGACGGAAGTCAAAACGGAAGCCTTTAGAGGCATTCCGTTTTAATCCGTCATAATAGAAGCCTATGAGAATCATAACGGATCCATTTGGTTCCCGTTATGCAAAACGGAAAACAAAGTCCTGTCGACAGGACTTTGTTTTCCGTTCAGCATAACGGAACTCAGACGGATCCGTTATGATTCTCATAGGCTTCTATTATGACGGATCAAAACGGAAGCCTCTAAAGGCTTCCGTTTTGACTTCCGTCTTATGGTTTCCGTTATTTTCCGTTATAACCATGTTATAACGGAAAACACAAACGGAAAGCATAACGCTGATGTGAACCCACCCTTACAAGCTGGTGTAGACTTCAGTTGTTACTTACATCAGTCTATAGTAAATCTAGTTGGCTGCACCAAGTCCCACCACTCCTGTTAGGTCCCATCCTGTTGATCAACAATTTGCGTGAGCTTCTAAAAGTCACAAAATGGCAAGTGCCACGTAAAAGCGTTAATAGTCTCCCCAATGACTTTCATTTTTGGCACAGGCAAAATAATATTTTTTACTTTCTGGATGAATTAAGTTTTGTCATCTATTTTAATTGCTTTTTACATAAACTAAATTAATGCTGCAAATTATGTCTCAGACAGTTTATGCTTTATTGAAGTTGACAAAAATTATATAAAGTTCAATATTGTTCCAAAAGAGATACCAACACAATAAACAAGTAATTTAAGTGATGATGTGAGATAATTTTCGACAGGTTTGTAAAGTGCCTATCTTTCAGAATAAGTGCCACTTTTTCAAACACAAACCAGTCAGTTATAGCCTGCTAGTTTTCTTTTCTCTGTGTGTCTAATGTGTAGCTATTAGCTGTTTAGGTTTAAACAGATTGAACAGATTGAATTAGAATTATAGCTGTCTTCTGGAAAGTCAGTGAGATTTGTCAGAGGATATAAGTGAAAGTCCATGTGGCATCTGAATGGGGCTTGCAGAAATCCTTATACTTGCCACCAAAACAAACTTATTCAGATGAATGGAGGTGATTTTGGTCTCTTTCTGTGATATTATGTCCATAGGCCTGTCAAAGCAGGAACAGGGGGAGTGATAAGAGAGTGTCTATGTAAGTAATTGGCTAGGAGGAGCAATAAACTAGCTGGACGTTGTTAGGGGCGGTACTGGAGATGTGGTAGAGAAAATAGAAGTGCATCATGGGTTTGGATGGATACAGCAACAGGAAGTGTTACATAAAAGATGTGGTAAACCAGAGTGATTTGTTAACATGATGAAAATGGGTCAGGGGAGTCCAAATTGAAAAAAAGACACATGAGGGCAATGTACAAGAGGTAAGCAACATATCTATTAAAATATAGTAATCCTGGAAATCCACTTTAAGAAGCACTAAGTTGGAGATTTCTAACTTTCAATATCTTCAGCTTGCAACAGCGGTTGTATGGTGTCTGAGCACAGCAGACCCTTCAAATATCCGCTCTAGGACAAGTCAGAGGATTGTTTCAGATGCAATTCCCCCTTAAAAAGAGGACCTGTGATCATTCCTGACGTGTTTGTTTAGTAAACAGTCATATTCCCAATAAAGTAACAATTCTGAAGCATCTTTTGTTATAAATCTGCATTGTGCTATTCCTCGGTTTTTCCACCTAGAAATTTATAAATAAATTGCCATCTGGATGTTACTGTTTCCCTTGCCAAAGGGATGTGTCCCTGCAAAGTCTGACACTAGCAGAAATGATTGGACGGTGTGAGAGTGTGCAGTGATACCCAGTTTACAACTTATTCATAAATCTCTAATAAGGAACGCAACAACACTGAAAATATGCTGAAGAATTGCTGTATTATGGTGAATACAATTATTTACTAAAACAGACTTATCAGTAGGGATGAGCGAACCTGAACTTTACAGGTTCGGGTTCGGGGTTCAGGTGCTGTAGGTTTCCAGTCCTGCATAACAGAAACCAGACAGAACATTTATGCTTAGCCATAGACTTCTATTATGACGGATAAAAACAGAATGCCTCTCAAAGGCTTCTATTTTGCATTTCGTCTATGAATTCCATTATATTCCATTACAACAGAATACATAATGAAATTCCTACACCACCCGAACCCCGTACCTGTAAAGTTTGGGTTCACTCATCCCTACTTGTCAGGAGTTATGACAGGCCCTCTTTAAAGGGAATGTGTCATCATAAAATGCCTTGCGCAGGTATGCGGCATGTCAGGTCTTTAAAGGTGTCCACAGTGGAGTGAGCGCCATAACTGTTGGGATGCCTGCTATTTTATACAGCAGACACCCGGAAGCAATGTTTGTGATCAAGGATAACGCTGGTCATGGAGATTTAATCCCTCAGATGCTGTTGTCAATTGCGAGCATTACATCTGAGAGGCCTTTCCCCATGAGCACCGTGCTCCTGAGACCCAAACTGATCCTTCATGCAGAGATCAAGAGAGCTGTTCAGTTGACTCAGGCCGTCTGAAAGGCATGTGGCAGGGCTCCATAGGAACATAGCCATTCGGCAGTTTATGGGAGAAGAAATCAGTGATCGCATTTCCCCAAGAGGGCTTACAATAAGTGTCAAAAAACATTAAAAAGTTTTTAAGAATATAAAAATATAAAAATTCAAATTGCTCCTCTTTTACCCACCAAAAATAAAAAATAAACAATAAAAAAAATCATAGGTATCACCATGTCCCAAAACACCATATTGTTCAAATATAAATACAGTAGTTATCTCATATCGGGAACACTGTAGCAGGGAAAAAAAATCAAAATGGCTGATTCACCTTTTTTGTCATTACACCTCCCAAAAAATGAAATAAAAAGTGATCAAAAAGTCATACTTCAAAATGTTATTAATAAAGTTTACAGATCACCCCTCAAAACATGAGCCTTCACATAGCTCGATAGACATAAATATAAAAAAATTATGGAGATTAGAATATAGCAATGCAAAGAAAAAATATTTTTTTCCCAAAATCTTAAAATACAAGAGTAACTATATAAATGTGTTATTGCTATAATTGTACTGACCTGGAGACTGACGTAATAGGTCAATTTTCCTGCATACCACCACAAACCGCTGTTTCCACCACATTTGTTTCCTGCTTCCCATTGCAATATTAAATAGTGCCATTAGAAAGTCTCCCTTGTCCTGAAAAAATAAACCAGAATATGCCTATCTGAATGGAAAAATAAAAAAGTTATGGCAGAGAGTGAAAAAGAAAAACACAAAAACGGAAAATTGCTGTGTCAGGAAGGGGTTAAATCACGTGTTTAAACACTTTGATGTTGTATTTTTGTTTTCTCACTGGCCTAATAATAGGCTAACAATTCCAATTCTATAGAGCTCAATTTAAGTGATGATGTGAGACAATTTCTGACAGGATTGTAATGTGTCTATCTTTCAGAATAAGTGCTACTATTTCAAACACAAACCAGTTATAGTCTGGTGCCTTTGTTTTCTCTGTGTCCAATGCCTGGCTATTAGCTTAAAGGTATAAAAAGTTTAACTATAAAAAGTTTGTACAGATTAAATTACAATTATTGCTGCCTCATTAAAACGTCAATGAGATGTGTCAGAAGATCACGTGGCAGATTTGTTGAAGAAATTTCTTCGACTGTGCCATTTTTCTGAATGGGGCTTGCAGAAGTCTATATAATTGTGCCAAAGCAACCCTATTCAGATCATTGGAACAGATTTTCAGTTGCAGATATTTCAAAAGGCATTTAAAATATTCCATGGAGGAGATTTATCATGAGAGAAGTCAGTTGGTGTAGTCTCCGTTGGTGTAGTTTTTCCTAAATGTATCAAATGCCACTTGTTTTTTGTTATGTCTGAAGTATCTTTAACCCTTAGGATACCAGCGCTGATAGCTGAACCCAGTGGCATAGCTATAGGGGTCGCAGCGGTCGCAGTTGGGACCGGGCCCCTAAGCCAGGGGGCCCCGCCAATTAGGCAGGTGCGGTGCAGCCCTGCGCACAGTTGGGGGCGGTGGTGGGGCAGAGGGAAAGGAGCGCTCATCTCCATAGTCATCTGTATCGCCGTCCTCTGGAACGGCGATACAGATGCCTGTACTGCGGGGCAGGGGAGGGAGAGGCGTCTCCCCTGCCCATTCCTCTGATAGGCTGCAGGCACTAGGCCTGCAGCCTATCAGAGGCCGGCTACGGCGGCACGATGACGTCATCGCGCCGCCTGAGCTGTATAGTGCGGGACACAGGCCGGGAAGAGGCCTGCATCGCATTGCTGATGGAGGTAAGTATGAGTGTTTATTTTTTTTATTGTTGCAATTACGGACCGGAGCTCTATTGGGGGCACTGGGGGCATTTTTACTGGCACTGGGGGCATTTCTTACTGGCACATAGGGGCACTGGGGGCATTTTTACTGGCACTGGGGGCATTTCTTACTGGCACATGGGGGCACTGGGGCATTTCTTACTGGCACATGGGGGCACTGAGGGGCATTTCTTATTGGCACGGGAGCACTGGGGGCAGTTTTACTGGCACTGGGGGCATTTCTTACTGGCACATGGGGGCACTGGGACATTTGTTACTGGCACATGGGAGCACTGGGGGCATTTCTTACTGGCACATAATTTGGGGGGCATTTCTTACTGGCACATAATTTGGGGGGCATCTATGGGGGTGGGACACTTTTTACTGGCACATGATTTTGGGGGGAATCAATGGGGGGAACTTCTGGTGCATTATTGGGGCGTTTCTTACTGGCACATAATTTGGGGGGCATCTATGGGTGGGGAGCACTTCTTACTGGCACATTATTGGGGTGAAATTTTGGGGGCTCTTCTGGCACATTATTGGGGCACTTCGTACTGGCACATTATTGGGGGGCACTATGGGGACACTTCTTACTGGCACATTATTGGGGCACTTCTTACTGACACATTGGAAGCATTATTACTTCTGGGGCACAGTGGGGACATTAGTACTGTTGGGGGCACTATTACTAACAAGTGCACTCTGGCAGAGAATTATTAGTTGGGACTTTGGGAGCACTATTACTGTGGTGGGCACCCTGGCACAGTATCAGTGCAGTTATTTTGGGGGACGTTATGTTTACACTATTACTGTCAGGGACACTATTTGCTGGGCGCAGTTATTTTAGGACACTGTGTGCCAATAATTATTGAAGGGCACTGTGTGGTACTAGTGGCACAGTACTGGGGGTGGTAGGATGAATGGGTCCGCATCTGAGCCGCAAAATATGCAGATCGGAGTCCGCAAAAACAACTGTCGTGTGAATGTAGCCTTACCCTGTATGTTCTGTAGTATGTTCTTGGCTGGCAGAAAATCTAGGTGCGCCAGCGCTGAGGGAAGGGTGGGGGCCCAAGCTGAACTCTTGCACCAGAGCCCATAAGCCTTTATCTACGCCCTCGATGCCGGTGCATTAACCCTCACACTGCCGAGGTCAACGCTGACCGCGGCACGTGCGGATATCCTGTCGGGTTGTGATCCCCATCGGATCCCCGCGCTGCTGTGACGGTGATCCGATGGCAGAGAAGGCAGCCCGATGCCTTCCTTAGGCATCGGGATGCCTTCTATGGAAGCGTGTGAGATCCAGCCCCCTGGATCTCACAGGCAGCAGGCTGTAAGTGTATTACAATTGTAATACACTTACAGCCAATGCATTACAATTCAGAAGTATTGTAATGCATTGTGCAGGGGATCAGACCCCCAAAAGTTAAAGTCCCAGACTGGGACAAAAAATAAAGTAAAAAAAAAAGAAAAATAAAGTTTAACAAAAAAAATAATAAAAGTTTCAAGAAAAGTTTCCCAAAATAAAGTTTAAAAAAAATTGTAAAAAAGAAAGAAAAAAAGAAAAGTAGACATATTAGGTATCGCCGCGTCCGTATCGACCAGCTCTATAAAATTATCACATGATCCACACCGCTAGGTAAACGCTGTAAAACATAAAAAATAAAAACAGTACAAAAAAAGCCCTTTTCTGATCACCTTGCCTCACAAAAAGTGTAATACCAAGCGATCAAAAAGACATATTAATCCCAAATTGGTACCAATCAAACCGTCATCTCGTCCTGCAAAAAATGAGACCCTACCTAAGACAATCGCCCAAAAATTAAAAAAATATGGCTCTCAGAAAATGGAAACACAAAAAAAGAGTTTATTCTGTTCAAAAATGCATCTAATGTGTAAAACTTAACAAAAATAAAAATGTTAAACATATTAGGTATCGCCGCGTCCGTATCGAACATCTCTATAAAAATATCACATGATCCACCCCGCTAGGTAAACTCTGTAAAAAATAAAAAATAAAAACAGTACAAAAAAAGCCCTTTTCTGATCACCTTGCCTCACAAAAAGTGTAATACCAAGCGATCAAAAAGACATAATAATCCCAAAATGGCACCAATCAAACCTTCATCTTGTCCTGCAAAAAATGAGACCCTACCTAAGACAATCGCCCAAAAATTAAAAAAATATGGCTCTCAGAAAATGGAAACACAAAAAAAGAGTTTATTCTGTTCAAAAATGCATCTAATGTGTAAAACTTAACAAAAATAAAAATGTTAAACATATTGGGTATTGCCGCGTTCGTAACAACCTGCTCTATAAAAATATCACATGAGTTGGCCTCCTAGGTGAATGCTATAAATTTTTTTTTAAAAAACTATGCCAAAACAGCCATTTTTCCCCTCTTTCCTCACAAAAAGTGTAATAGCAGGCGATCAAAAAAGCATATTTACCCCAAAATGGTACCAATCAAATTGTCATCTTGTCCCGCAAAAAATTAGACCCTAACTGAGACAATCGCCCAAAAAATAAAAAAAATATGGCTCTCAGAAAATGGCAACACAAAAAAAGAGTTTATTCTGTTCAAAAATGCATCTAATATGTAAAACTTAACAAAAATAATAAATGTTAGACATATTGGGTATCACCGTGTCCGTAACAACCTGCTCTATAAAAATATTGCATAAGATGGCCTCCCAGGTGAATGCTGTAAAAAATTTATAAAAAAAACTATGCCAAAACAGCCATTTTTATCCCTCTTGCCTCACAAAAAGTGTAATAGCAGGTGATCAAAAAGGCATATTTACCCCACAATGGTACCAATCAAACCATCATCTCGTCCTGCAAAAAATTAGACCCTAACTGAGACAATCGGCCAAAAAATAAAAAAAATATGGCTCTCAGAAAATGGCAACACAAAAAAAAGATTTTATTCTGTTTAAAAATGCATCAAATGTGTAAAACTTAACAAAAATGAAAATGTTAGATATATTGGTTATCACCGTGTCCGTAACAACCTGCTCTATGAAAATGTCACATGATTTGCCCCTTCGGATGAATGCTGTAAAAAATTTTTTTTAAAAACTATGTCAAAACAGCTATTTTTTTTCACCTTGACTCACAAAAAGTGTAATACCAAGCGATCAAAAAGTCTTATGTACCCCAAAATGGTAACAATGAAAACTTCACCTCATCCCACAAAAAATGAGCCCCAACATAAGACAATAACTCAAAAAAATAAAAATCAATGGCACCTGCAAACCAATCCATCAAAATCTGTGCTGCAAAATCCATATGGCACTCCTTCTGTTCTGAGTCCTGCCATGTGCCCCCACAGCAGTTTACCACCACATATGGGGTGTTGCCGTATTCAGGAGAAAATGGGTAACAAATTATGGGGAGCTTTTCTCCTGTTACCCCTTGTAAAAATGAAAAATTTGGGGCTAAAGCAACATTTTATTGGAAGAAATGAAACTTTTCATTTTCACAGCCGAGTGTTTCCAAATTCCGTAAATTCCGTAAATGAGGATCAAAGTGGACATTCCCCCGCCGTATATATTCTTTAAAGGGTGTAGTTTCCAAAATGGGGTCAATTTTTGAGGGTTTCCACTGTAGGGGTACGTCAGGGTATCTCAATTACAAAATGGTGCCTAAAAACCATTCTAGAAAAATCTGCCTCCAAAATCCATATGGCGCTCCTTTCCTTCTGACCACTGCCACAAACCCATAGCACCAGCACATATGGGGTTTTTCTGTAAACTGCAGAGTAATGTATATAGAAGTTTAGTTTGCTGTTAACCCTTCCTGTGTTGCAAGAAAAAATTATTAACGTGAATAATCTACCAAAAAATTGAAATTTTGAAATTTCACCTCCGTTTTCCTTTAATTCTTGTGGAACACCTCAAGGATTAATAAAATTTGTAACATCAGTTTTTCATAATTTGAGGGGTGTAGTTTCTAAAATGGGGTAATTTATTAGTGGTTTCCATTAGGTAAGCCTCCCAAAATCACTTTATAACTGAATTGGTGCTCAAAAAATGGTTTTGGAAATTTTGTTGAAAAATTGAAAAATGGCTTCTAAACTTCTAAGGTTTCTCAAGTCCAAAAAAAGTAAAATTACATTTATAAAATGATGCCAACATAAAGTATACATATGGGGAATGTAAAAAATAACTATTTTTGGAGGTATTACTATGTATTTTGAAAGTAGAGAAATTGAAATTTAGAAATTTGCAAATTTTTCCAAATTTATGCTAAATTTGGTATTTTTTTATAAATAAAAATGAAATATTTTGCCACAAATTTACTACTGTCGTGAAGCACAATATGTAACGAGAAAACAATCTTAGAATGGCCTGGATAAGTAAAAGCGTTCTAAAGTTATTACCACATAAAGTGACACATGTCAGATTTGCAAAAATCGGCCTCGGATTTAAGGTGAAAAGTGTCTCGGCACTGAAAGGGTTAAACATAACACTTTTGTCAAGAAAGTCTAATACAGTTCTTCCAGTTCTTGGAATTACATTAAGGGCTCATGCATATGGCTGTTGCTGTTTTTATGGTTCACAAATTGCGGATGTGTTCCACATTTTGCAGAAAGGAACACCCGGCCCATAATAGAACAGTCCTACCCTTGTCCATAATGTGGACAAGAATAGGACATGTCCTGTATTTTTGCGCGTGCCGTGGAATGGACATACGGATGTGGACAGCACACGGTTTGCTGTCAGCATCTTTTGCGTCCCCATGGAAGAGAAGAGGTCTGCATCTGTCCCGCAAAAATTGCAGATCAGATGCGGACAAAAAATAAGTTTGTATGAGCCCTAAAGCACAGAAAATACATTAACCAAAATAACAAATGTTAACCCTTTGCAATGGTGTTTTTGAGGGGACTGCACAGACATCTCCTGCCATTTTCATAATGCATTTTTTTTACATTACTTTGTCTTTATTCTAGAAAAATATTATCCTGCAGGACAACCTCATTAATGCTAATAAGCACAGGTTGCTTATATATCTGACATGTACACTTAATTATTGCTCTATGGAGTAGGGTCAAGCCATCTCATCATGGGTGATTAAATGATTTCGCTTCATCAAGTCTGGAGTGTTGCCTTTTTTTTCTTTTGGCTATTCTTGTATAATTGAAATGTGTTGAAGCTATGCCTTATTTGAGTCTCATATGTTTGAAAACAGAAAGAAATAGGACACAAATATCTATCTAGATTGATGAAGAGCACAGATAGGTTTCAACTAATAAGAGCTAATATCACCCCGGATCGTGGCACCTGATGGGGTGTATGAATCCCTGTCTCAAATAACTGACCACTTGATGGATTGGCGCTATAGAATAACATCACGCTCTGTTGTGATTTCAGATAATATAGTCTGTTTGATGAATAGGCTGTATTGTCAAGGAGAAAAATAGAGAGAGTTTGTTGTCCTTGCTATAACTAGCAGCGGGGAAGCTTCCACCCTTCAAAGCATTGCATGACGGCAAGGGTTTAATTCCATACAAAGAGGAATTTAGTGGAAAACAAAATTATGCCCCTGACAGCTAGTATCGTGTGTTCTCTGCAGATCCCATCAAGCTTTATCTATCAAGACCCTCTTTACACATCAATCCCACACTGTGTACTGTGTCACATGCAATTGAAGGAATGATTTACGGGTTTTGTGCTCTATACTTATTTCATAAATTTAGCTCAGTGATGTGTCAGTAGACATCCTTATTGTGTTATTTGTAGGCACGGTTCATGATGATGTGAGAAACACTTGTATGGACATAAATAAGGTTTATTATTATCATTATTATGTCGGTAATGTTATAAAAAACAGGGCTAGAAATAATTTGAAGCTAATATTAAAGCTGTGAGGCAGAAAAAAATGGTTGCATATTATGGAATTTCATTATATAGAATTTCAATGTAACACCACTTTATGGGATTTTGACACTTCCATGAGCCTTTCCATTTTTTTTGTAAATCAAAAGATAAACTGGTTTAATTCACAGTCTGGAAATGTCTGCCTAACTTTCTCAACATTTTTCTTCAAGTGCTGGAAGGCAAACATAAGCAGACAAGCCCTTGCAATCTTCTATATTCAAAAACTCTAGTCCCAGACCTAGGTGGCATTTTACAAATCGAGACCTGCTTGCTGAGAGATTTATTATTTAATTTCTGCTTGATTGAATCTGTGTAGTCAAATATAAAATCCGATAATCTACACCATTATCGCAACACTATTTGCATTCTCATTTATAACTGTTTATGTTCTCCTTAATGATTTCTTTGGAATAAAGTTAAATATATGGTACAGAATAGTGCTCACCACTTTAATGTGGTCTTGGAGACATCCAGCATGTGTCCACAAGGAAAACTCCTGACTCACAGCGGGTAACTGAAGATCAAAGTATTTAAAAATTAAAATATAATCTCTTTATTATTAATCCAGTACATACAGTGCCTTGCGAAAGTATTCAGCCCCCTGGAACATTTCAACCTTTTGCCACATTTCAGGCTTCAAATAAAAAGATATAACATTTTAAATTTTTGGTGAAGAATCAACAACAAGTGGGTCACAATTGTGAAATGGAACGAAATTTATTGGATCATTTAAACTTTTTTTGTAATAATAAAACTGAAAAGTGGGGCGTGCAAAATTATTTGGCCCCCTTGCATTAATACTTTGTTGCGCCACCTTTTGCTGGGATTACAGCTGCAAGTCGCTTCGGGTATGTCTCTATCAGTTTTGCACATCTAGAGACTGAAATTCTTGCCCTTTCTTCCTTGCAAAACAGCTTGAGCTCTTTGAGGTTGGATGGAGAGCGTTTGTGAACAGCAGATTTCAGCTCTTTCCACATATTCTCAATTGGATTCAGGTTGACTTGGCCATTCTAAGACCTGGATATGTTTATTTTTGAACCATTCCATTGTAGATTTTGCTTTATGTTTGGGATCATTGTCTTGTTGGAAGATAAATCTCAGTCCTCGTCTCAGGTCTTTTGCAGACTCCAACAGGTTTTCATCCAGAATGGTCCTGTATTTGGCTCCATCCATCTTCCAATCAATTTTAACCATCTTCCCTGTCCCTGCTGATGAAAAGCAGGCCCAAACCATGATGCTGCCACCACCATGTTTAACAGTGGGGATGGTGTGTTCAGGGTGATGAGCTGTGTTGCTTTTATGCCAAACATATTGTTTTGCATTGTTTCCAAAAAGTTGGATTTTGGTTTCATCTGACCAGAGCACCTTCTTCCACATATTTGGTGTGTCTCCCAGGTGGCTTGTGGCAAACTGTAAACAAGACTTTTTATGGATATCTTTGAGAAATGGCTTTCTTCTTGCCACTCTTCCATAAAGGCCAGATTTGTGAAGTGTAGATATCTGCAGTTCATCCAGAGTGATCATGGGCCTCTTGGCTGCATCTCTGATCAGTCTTCTCCTTGTTTGAGATGAAAGTTTAGAGGGAAGGCCGGGTCTTGGTAGATTTGCAGTGGTCTGATACTCCTTCCATTTTAATATGATCGCTTGCACAGTGCTCCTTGGGATGTTTAAAGCTTGGGAAATCTTTTGGTATCCAAATCCGGCATTAAACTTCTCCACAACAGTATCACGGACCTGCCTGGTGTGTTCCTTGGTCTTCATGATGCTCTCTGTGCTTTAAACAGAATCCTGAGACTATCACAGAGCAGGTGCCTTTATACGGAGACTTGATTACACACAGGTGGATTCCATTTATCTTCATCAGTCATTTAGTACAACATTGGATCATTCAGAGATCCTCAATGAACTTCTGGAGTGAGTTTTCTGAACTGAAAGCAAATGGGCCAAATAATTTTGCACGCCCCACTTTTCAGTTTTATTATTACAAAAAAAGTTTAAATGATCCAATAAATTTCGTTCCACTTCACAATTGTGACCCACTTGTTGTTGATTCTTCACCAAAAATTTAAAATGTTATATCTTTTTGTTTGAAGCCTGAAATGTGGCAAAAGGTTGAAAAGTTCCAGGGGGCCGAATACTTTCGCAAGGCACTGTATGTAGTAGCATGGTCCAGGAGAGGTTTAAGTCCATTTTAGCTGGCATAAAAAGATTTTCCAAGATTTAAATACTGATGACATTACCATGCATGGGTCGACGTGATCAAGTGCTGACATCTTCGCTCTCACTGCATTCCTTTTGGCAGTTTTTCTTCAATCAAGACAGGAACGGATGGCCTCTCTGCGATCAAGTGGATAAGGTGAGAATATTTTTTTTTTCATTTTCAGCCACCATTTTAGGAATTATTGATTAGTTACCACTACAGTCATGGCCAAAAGTTTTGAGAATGATACAAATATTAATTTTTACAAAGTCTACTGCTTCAGTTTTTATAATGGCAATTTGCATATACTCCAGAATGTTATAAAGAGTGATCAGCTTAACAGCAATTACTTGCAAAGTCAATATTTGCCTAGAAAATGAACTTTATCCCCCAAAACACATTTCAACATCATTGCTGCACTGCTTTAAAAGGACCAGCTAACATTGTTTCAGTGATTGCTCCATTAACACAGGTGTGGGTGTTGATGAGGACAGGGCTGGAGATCAATCTGTCATGATTAAGTAAGAATGACACCACTGGACACTTTAAAAGGAGGCTGGTGCTTGGCATCATTGTTTCTCTTCTGTTAACCATAATTATCTCTAAAGAAACACGTGTAGTCATCATTGCACTGCACAAAAATGGCCTAACAGGGAAGAGTATCGCAGCTAGAAAGATCGCACCTCAGTCAACAATCTATCGCATCATCAAGAACTTCAAGGAGAGAGGTTCCATTGTTGCCAAAAAGGCTCCAGGGCACCCAAGAAAGACCAGCAAGCGCCAGGACCGTCTCTTAAAAGTGTTTCAGCTGCGGGATCGGGCTACCAGCAGTGCAGAGCTTGCTCAGGAATGGCAGCAGGCAGGTGTGAGTGCATCTGCACGCACTGTGAGGCGGAGACTCTTGGAGCAAGGCCTGGTCTCAAGGAGAGCAGCAAAGAAGCCACTTCTCTCCAGAAAAAACATCAGAGACAGACTGATATTCTGCAAAAGGTACAGGGAGTGGACTGCTGAGGACTGGGGTAAAGTCATTTTCTCTGATGAATCCCCTTTTCGATTGTTTGGGACATCTGGAAAACAGCTTATTCGGAGAAGACGAGGTGAGAGCTACCACCAGTCTTGTCTCATGCCAACTGTAAAGCATCCTGAAACCATTCATGTGTGGGGTTGCTTCTTAGCCAAGGGAATCGGCTCTCTCACAGTCTTGCCTAAAAACACAGCCATGAATAAAGAATGGTACCAGAATGTCCTCCGAGAGCAACTTTTCCCAACCGTCCAAGAGCAGTTTGGCGATCAACAATGCCTTTTCCAGCATGATGGAGCACCTTGCCATAAAGCTAAATGGCTCAGGGAACAAAACATAGAGATTTTGGGTCCATGGCCTGGAAACTCCCCAGATCTTAATCCCATTGAGAACTTGTGGTCAATCATCAAGAGACGGGTGGACAAACAAAAACCTACAAATTCTGACAAAATGCAAGCATTGATTGTGCAAGAATGGACTGCTATCAGTCAGGATTTGGTCCAGAAGTTGATTGAGAGCATGCCAGGGAGAATTGCAAAGGTCCTGAAGAAGAAGGGTCAACACTGCAAATATTGACTTGCTGCATTAACTCATTCTAACTGTCAATATAAGCTTTTGTTACTCATAATATGATTGCAATTATATTTCTGTATGTGATAAAAACATCTGACAAACACACATAAAAACCAGAGGGCAGCAGATCATGTGAAAATATAATATTTGTGTCATTCTCAAAACTTTTGGCCATGACTGTATGTGTGAGGAAATTCGGCTTCGTGGCAAATCAAATTTTTCCTGAACTTTGGATTGAAGTCCACTTCAGACACCTTGATTCACCCAACATTAGCCTTAACCCTCAACAAATTACCAAAATTCTTGAAAAATTGGAATGTATCGTTAGAATCACCTTTTAATAGGATGCCTAAATAAAGATATTTGATGAGCCGCCACAGATTGCATTGAATTCTATTTTCATATTCTTTAGAGCTCATGCACACGGCCATTATCTGGCCATTTCGTGCATTGGGGATTACAATTTGTGGTTCTCAATGCATGGGCAACATCTGTGTAGCTTCTGCAGATGGATCCAGACCCATTCATTTTGAATGGGTCAGTGATCTGTTCACACCACAAAAAAATAGAACATGTTCTATTTTTCTGTGGTGCAGAGGCATGGAGACAAACCCTACGGACCTATTCAAGGGAATTATCCACCTGATATATACTATATATATTAGATTATTTCTCTTAGTTGCTACACAAGTTTATCTCAGGTAAGATTAATTTTTAAGGATTTTTTTACTTTGTATGTATGAATAAAGATTTTTTGCAATATTTTCTATACGTTG
Source organism: Rhinella marina (assembly GCA_900303285.1). Classification (NCBI taxonomy): domain Eukaryota; kingdom Metazoa; phylum Chordata; class Amphibia; order Anura; family Bufonidae; genus Rhinella; species Rhinella marina. The sequence continues at coordinate 24,427 of ONZH01030291.1, forward strand.
GGTTATAACGACTTGCCAATTTGTTTTTGTATGTAGTTCTTCTATGCTAGAGGAGTCAGTCTGTAATTTTTGTTTACCTTATTGGTGCTTATCAAACTTGTGTATGCCAGAATTTTTTATCTTTTCCATTTTTATATTATGTTAAGCTTATAACCTGCATACAATTTTATATGAATATAATAAAAAAAGTTATTTAAAAAAAAGTTTAATCGTATATTATCAAACAGTGTCCACATAAACCTTACAATATAGTGCCAAGATAAGCAGTGCAGATATACAGTATTTGGCAGGAGCAGTTATAAATAGTTAGTTTTTCCTCTTTTAGTTTTCTTTTTAGTTTTTTTCTTGTTCTACAAACTACTTTGGAACTTGCTATAAATACAGTCATTTTCTCAAGAAATACTTCATTGTCCTTGCAAGAACTATTGTACTCTAGCACTAGTTAAGAGAGCTATCCAGTTTCAGCAAGATATTTTCTCCTTCAAACACTATGACTTAAATGGCATTTTTAAGTATATTCCATGTTCACCATTTTATGAACTGGCACGTCCTCAGGAAACACATATCATATATGACACTGCCTGTAGCGATTTCACAGCAAATGTTTTCAGGTCTCTAGGGGTTACAAGATGTTTTCCAGGAATGATGTGGCATTGAACCTTGTACCTTTAGATATGTTATATAAATGGTACAGTAAACACCTCTGTTCTCACCTGATTGTTTATGGTCATGACACTACAATCAACTGGAACATGAAACTCTTGCTTGCCTCGGGCTCCTCAAATACCTTTAAACATTGTACATTTCCCAATGGATCTTCCCAAGCTCACTGTCTGCGTATTACATCACTTGAATCTTGTTTTACAGGTTCAGTAAAGGACTTTTACCCTTTTTTATCAGTTCATTGCAAAGATGAAAGCTGTTGCTTTATCTGGCTTCATGTGACTTTTCTTGTGACGTGAAAAGCAGAACAAAAATGTCAATACATTTATCTTTCTGCATTTAGTGTTCTTTTATGTTAATTAATATATTAATATATTTCAAAGAAAACTGATCAAAGAAATATGTTGAAAATCTGATATTAAATGCATTTCACTGTCAAAAGCCATTGGTAGGTGTTCTTGCATTCTCCAATTTAGACATTATGTAGCTGTTGGCCAATTTTATCAAAGTATAAATATTGAGGATTCAGTGTTAAAGCGAATCTATTACCAGTGACCTCCCTATCCAACTGTTTGCATAGACACATATCTGTAGTTTGTCTGATTTAAAAGGCTGTTTTTCTTTTGTTGATTGGAAGCTCTGTTTCTGAGTTATAATACTTTTTCTTAATATGTAAATTAGGCAATTTCAGTTTCTGGACCCGTCAATCAAAGATGCCAGGGAGAGGCTGGCCACAGAACTCAGGGCAGTTTGGAGGCAACAAAAGAAATGGTAACACTCGTATTGCACCAAAAGTCTAATTTGATTACTAGGAAAAAGTACCATAACCCACTAACGGAGCCTCTGATGAACCAACAAAAAACAGCGTTTTAATCATATATCTATGAAAACAGTTGGAGAGGTCACTAGTGACAGAATCCCTTTAAAAGGTGTTGTCCCATCTGGACATATATGGAACATCAGTAGGATATAACAAATGTCCGATAAGTGCAGGTTTTCCCATTGCTAGGTTATTTTTCCACATTCCACAGAAGTAAATAAAGAAGTCTATGCATGTGCAGCATGCTCTCCACGCAGGTCCCAGAGGTAAAACCCACATCCTTTGGGTATTTATGGCATATCCTAATTTTATGCCATAAATGTCCAGAAGCTTTAATGTTACAAATTGTATAACACAATACAAATACAATAAATACAGTATATGTGTATGCACAGTATGTGTAGATAAATAATCTGAACAGGGTATTTGCGTTTTTTAGCTATTAAAAAATGATCTGGTTTTGTGCTTTGGATCATTTTATTGGCATGTATCACAATAGGTGTCGTCCGGGATTAGAAGAAAGGGCCCATGTCTGTGAGACTCATCTTTATTACAGAGAATTAGGCTGTAAGTGGTATTGCATCCCAGCCCAAGAACAAGTAGTACTTGCTGTATCCCTGGATATTATCACATCCTGCATAAGGTTGAGGTATAGAATTTTTTAAAAATATTATATAGACATTTTATATTATGCTAACTAAGTCAAAGAAAATGGATCTTTGGTCATTAGTCAAAAATGGTCAAAGTAATCACCTTTGATAAAACATAAAGGGGTTCTCCAAGTTATATTTATTGATGACCTATTCTCAGGATAGGTCATCAATATCAGATCGGCGGGGGTCCGACACCCGGCACCCCCGCCGATCAGCTGTTTGAAGAGGAGGTGCGCGCCCTACCAGCGCTGCCTCCTCTTCATTGTTTACATCCTAGCCGTAACATGGGTAGCGGTGAGTAGGTGTAATTACACCTAACCACCCCATTCATTTCAATTAGAAGGATCGCTCTCATACACTTGTATGAGAACGAGCCTTCCCATTAAAATGAATGGGGCGGCCGGCTATCCTGAGGATAGGTCATCAATAAATATAACTTGGAGAACCCCTTTAAAGGAATTCTGAGATATTGATTTCATATCACAGGGGTATGCCATCAATTTCCGATAGATTTAGGTTCCACCTCTGAGACCTGCTCCTATCTCCAGAAGGGGCCTCCACTATGAACTGACACAAGCGCATCCACCCTCCGTTCACTACCATGGGAGTTCCAACAATAGGCAAGCGCAAGCTTGGTTGTTTCTGGCGGTCCATAGCCGTGAATTTATGAATGAAAATAGTGGCTGTACTTGCCTTGTGCACTTTCCATTTACCTCTATAGCTTGCTTGGTTATTTTTGGAACTTCTATGGTGATGAATAGAGACCACATTGAGATAAACAGTGTGCTCTACTTTACTTTGGGGGTCTCATTCTGGTGATAGGAGCGGGTTGTAGAGGTAGGAACCCGCACCTATCTGACATCAATGGCATAATCTTATACATCCTATGCATTCGTATACTAGGGGTTACCTCAGTGATGGCTCCCTGTTTAGGTGCCCTAAACGTGGATACAGACCATACCACTGCTATGGAACCTGTGGTAAAAGGAGCCAAACATTGAAATCCTTTTGCATCCAATTGGAGAACTAGATCTTTCCTTAGCCAACACTAGTGGGAGCTCAGTGGGTTGTTTTTTTAAGCTTCCATTGACTGGAATTTGGCTTCAATCAGACAGTTTGTTGTCTTTTACTACAGTCTAATACTCATGTTTTATAGTACATTCTGCCAAGCAGGCTAATATATCCTTCTATTAGAACAATATATAAGTGACTGGGACATGGCAGGCCTGGGGCACCCTTCAGAAGTGCGCCGGTTGCCATGCCTAATACTTTGCACTCCACAATTACATATGTGGAGTACTGATCAGAAAGAGGGAGTCCTCTCCCTCCTACTATTTAACGACTCAGGTTACTGTAGTTGCTATTTACGGTGTCATATGAGATATTAAAATGTAGTCATCTGATATGCCTAGGGAGCCCAGAGTCTGCTGTTGATTTTATAATCATATGTTGTCCATGATCTGAGAAAGTGAAGCCTCCCCTATCGTATTATTACATTTTACTGTTGTTATGGTTTTCTCATTGTGGAATAGTTTATTTGGCTTAAAACAAAGGAGGATCTGTGCTGTCCATAGTTGCCCTCTTTACACTGCTCGACTCTTCTCAAATTTCAGATGAGCACTGGTGTTGCTCAGTCCCATAAATCCTATTATTGACCAGTTTCTTCTTGTAGAATCCTTAACTCTGACCTTAGTAGCTGTGAGAGAGGTTTAAAGTGTAACTGCCGTTTCTTTTTTGTTTAATACCCTAATGGTATAGTACACCCTGCTGTATAAGTGCTTTCGTGCTTTAAAATTTGATCATTTTCAGTTTTACCTGATATCTCCCACAAATGCATACTATTTTCCTATTCAGAAGCTCTCATCTCAGAGTGTTGCCATGTGCAGGTCATCTCCTCTGTATTATAATTAAGAGACAGATCAGCACTGGGAGGAGGAGCACAGCCCTGAGTGCCTTGGCTGCAGAAAGTGGAGGGGTAGGGCTGCTTTAGATGGTGATATCTCCTCAATGGTAGCAGCTAGAAACATGCAACTGGTCTTGTTTGAAAGACCAGAATGACAGGTAAAGTCAGAGCAAAGGAGGATAAATCACTGTTAGAAATTAAGTTGGGAATAATCGCGGGTAAAATCTACTTTTATTTTCACTTTCAGCTTCATTCACAGCATCCCAATTTCTATCAGTGATATCTTCCCCTATATTTGATAGATTGCTGTCATTCTTGGAATGTCAGCTTTCAAATAATACAAAGCCCATATCTATAGCTGGTACCAAACCAGAGATATGAGCAGCTAAAGCAGGCCCCTCCCCCCTCCTTGTCAGTGTGGAGGAGAATGAGGGACAGGTGACTATTAAGAGGTTAAAGCTAATGCTTAAGGAAAATACATACAATGCAACCGCACACCGCTAACCAGATAAAGCACAAAATGCCATAGTGCTATAGAGTACTCTGAAGCTCATGCTATGCTTGTTTAATAAATTAGAGATTCTTGGCAAATATATTTTGTACAAAATTATATGAGCCCATTCACCGAATCGTCAAGGTGATCTCTGCAGAATGGGAACCTAACACTGTTTCCTACCTGTTATGTGCCAGACTTGGCTTCCAAATAATCAGGGGGTGTTTGTTCCACATGCATGCTGTATCTACTCTGCCTTTTGCCATTTCTGGTGCTTCAAAGGCCTCCCCTAGTTCAGGAATGCAGACACCAGCATGCATGCCAAATCACTAGGCTTTATAGTTACACTGATTAAAAACAACCTGTGGGGCAGATGGGCTGGTCAGGAGTGCATGACCAAATGGAGTAGCCACACCTCCAGCTAATGCTTACTTATTTCATGTAATGCAGGGCTTGTCTGTCTCTGGTTAGCTGTATGTGAGAGGATACACACTGCTCTGGGGTAGTGGGGGAAGTTATCTGAATTCTGATTGGTCTTGCCTGTCTCTGGTTAGCTGTATATGAGAGTATACACATTGCTCTGGGGTATTGGGGGGAGGTTATCTGCATTCTGATTGGTCTTGTCTGTCTTTGGTTAACTGTATGTGAGAGCATACATGCTGCTCTAAGGTAGTGGTGGTGGTGGTGGTGGTGGTGGGGGGGTTATTTGCAGTTCATGTGAGGAGAACAAAAGATTCTGGGAAGTGAGGGAAATACAGGATGGCCTCAAAGACATGGAAAAGATCACCACAGGAAGAGCAGCAGAGGCCATTTTAGGAAGATGTTGAAATAGAGGCACAGAGAAATAGGGTTGCTAGGGCTGAATACAGACATCAGAAAGGTGAAATTAACTGAAAAATACAGCTTCATGAATATCTGCCCTTCAGCATCACATATGTTAGGAATTTCTTTTTTTGGTAGTAAAATGGCAGTTACACTTTAAGAACTGGTAAAATAATATTTCAGTGGACAAAAAGGTGAAAAAATGATGATGCCTTTACTGACAGATATGAACAGCTTTACTCTGCTTTATTTTCACCAAGGGAAAATAAAAACATAAAAAATGCAGTTTTGTTTAGCTGAAATGAATGGGTTTTAGGTTTTAAATGACAATACCTTGAACACAGCAAGCAATAAAGCATAAAAGTGCGTCCTTAGTTCACTGTGTACGTATTATAATTCTGCTCCAAGGTTGCACATGGATTGGAGTCTCTGATGACACATTTCAATGAATAATCATTTATTTGAGTTAGGCAGATTTTTCTTTGTACATTTTCACCTGTATTTAATTAATTTTAAAGGTGGTTTTAAGTAAGCAGGTATAAAAGTTACAAATTAAATTAGATTTTTTTTGTTAAACTACTTTTTTTTTCAAATTTACCTCATTTGCAGTTTTCTCTTATCACCCATGCTTGAATCTTACCTCCTGGCTTGTCATGCCCCTGCTGTTCTATCAGACCTTAGGCCTTAAGGCAGTGAAATGTGTCCTGACATCAGAAGATAATGTACCATTAACCACACCCATTGTTATTATCAATGATGTCCTACAATATAAGGCTCCAAAGCAGAATGTAACCTACAGCACCTGAATATCAAAACAGATTTACCACAGGGTGCAATGGTATGCAAATAACTTATGAATAAAGCAGTTTTAAAAAATGCTGATATTTGGAGAAAGTGATGTAACAGCCAGTTGGGTGGGATACATTTATATTAGTGGCCCAACCTCTTTCAAGTGTGCCTAAAACTACCCATTTTAACAACTGTTAAATGCCTTTAAAATGTTTGTAATATATTTTATTTATTAATTTTATTGTTTTTGTAACATGGGGCCCTGAAGTTGGGGACCTTCTGTAACGCTTCTCAATGCAAAAGAGAAATCTAAATCAATTTTGCCAATTGATAATATTTAGATCAAGGCACTTTGGGGGCAATATAATCACTTCCAGGACTCCTTCTTCTTCTTTATGCTAAAGATAGTTTTTGATGACATTTGCTGTATGTTTGGAGTTGTTGCCCTGCTGCAGAACAAATACAAATTTTAACTGTTAACACTTCTTATTTTGAAAGCATTCTTACTTTGCAGCGTTATTCCACACCCGCCTAAAACATCTACACAGTACTGTACATCAAATATTAATTACAAACTGAGAAGATTACAGTAATCATCCAAATTACCATTAACAAATACTTTCATTCAAACTTTGATTTAACACCTTAACGACCTAGGACGAGAATGCTCGTCCTAATATGGCGTTACTTAACGCCCTAGGACGAGCATTCTCGTCCTAGGGTTAAGGCGGTGCTGCTGCCCCGCTGCCGCAATCTGCAGCAGGGGCCCGGCTGATACTAACAGCCGGGCCTCTGCTGTATCCGCCAGCACCGGTGATGACCGCGGCATACAAGGTAATTGCGGCAGCTGTTAAAGCCATCAGGTCCCCGTGAGGCGGTGGGGGGAGCCCCGATTACTGAGATTGAAGCCCTGATGCCTTGCCCAGAGGCATCGGGACTCCCTTCTACGGAAGCCCAGGAGACCCAGCCACAGCGCTGGGTCTCCTAGGCAACAGTCAGCGTCTCACAGTGTGAGACGCTGACAGTTAAATGCAGCACAATACAGATGTATTGTGCTGCATTCAATCAGGGATCAGACCCTGAAATGTTAAAGTTAGAGATGAGCGAGCATACTCGTCCGAGCTTGGTGCTCGTTCGAGTATTAGGGTACTCGTAAGTGCTCGCTGCTCGGACGAGTATCTCGCCATGCTCTAGGAAATGGCAACTTCCTCATCGTACTTTTTTGGTGCCTAAAAACACAGCCAATCACAAGCCAGGAGACTCTACAGTACACCCAGCATCACGTGGGGCCCTTACATGTCGATAGCAGGGGTTGGCTGGCCTGATCAGGTGACCCTGGAATATATACCGACTGGCCGCGGCGCTCGGCTCAGATGCCGTCTGGATGTCGTTAGGGATAGAGCTGCTGCCTTTCAGGGACAGTGTTAGGGCCTGCATTTAGTTGTCTGTTAGGCAGGGATCACCCACAAAGAACCCAACAGCCCTTCTAAGGGCTAGAAGACATTTTATTTTATTTTTTTTGTCACTTGGCTGGCTGGCACTAGTAGTGCAGCTATCGCCATATCTAACCCTGTTTTTTTTTTTATTGTTCTATCTCAGTGATACAAATCCATTGCACACAGCACTGTGGAACCATTCTGTGTTTCACAGTTCAGCACTGACTCACTCCAATCCATATATACTGTCCAGGAGACACTTTCTGTACGTCACACAATACAACCAAGTCATTTGCTACCAATATCATCTACAGCTTGATCCAGAAAACTCTCTGTGCGACATTTGTCTGGGTCGCAGACTAAATAGCCACCGTTAACAGGGTGTCAGTCAGTTCTACCATATTTCCTGCACGTCACGTTCCCAAAAACACAAAATATAAAAAAAAAATTATTTTTTCAGTTGTTTTAGCTCAGTGATACAAATCCATTTTACTCAGCTGCGTGTAACCGTTCTGTGTGTCACAGTTCATCACATTCGCTCCCATCCGTATATGCTGTCCAGGTGACACTTTCTGTACGTCACACAATACAACCAAGTCATTTGTTACCAATATCATCTACAGTTTAATCCAGAAAACTCTCTGTGCGACATTTGTCTGGGTCGCAGACTAAATAGCCACCGTTAACAGGGTGTCAGTCAGTTCTACAATATTTCCTGCACGTCACGTTCCCAAAAACACAAAATATAAAAAAAAAAAATTATTTTTTCAGTTGTTTTAGCTCAGTGATACAAATCCATTTTACTCAGCTGCGTGTAACCTTTCTGTGTGTCACAGTTCAGCACATTCGCTCCCATCCGTATATACTGTCCAGGTGACACTTTCTGTACGTCACAAAATACAACCAAGTCATTTGCTACCAATATCATCTACAGCTTGATCCAGAAAACTCTCTGTGCGACATTTGGTCTGGTCGGCAGACTAAATAGCCACCGTTAACAGGGTGTCAGTCGGTTCTACATATTTCCTGCACGTCACGTTCCCAAAAAAAAAAATATAAAAAAAAAAAATAAATTTTTTCAGTTGTTTTAGCTCAGTGATACAAATCCATTTTACTCAGGCTACGTGTAACCTTTCTGTGTGTCACAGTTCAGCACATTCGCTCCCATCCGTATATACTGTCCAGGTGACACTTTCTGTACGTCACACAATACAACCAGTCATTGCTACCAATATCATCTACCGCTTGATCAGAAAATTCTCTGTGCGACATTTGTCTGGGTCGCAGACTAAATAGCCACCGTTAACAGGGTGTCAGTCAGTTCTACCATAGTTCTTGCACGTCACGTTCCCAAAATAACAAAATATAAAAAAAAATTATTTTTCAGTTGTTCTAGCTCAGTGATACAAATCCATTTTACTCAGCTGTGTGTAACCTTTCTGTGTGTCACAGTTCAGCACATTCGCTCCCATCCGTATATACTGTCCAGGGTGACACTTTCTGTACGTCCACACAATACAACCAAGTCATTTGCTACCAATATCATCTACCGCTTGATCCAGAAAATTCTCTTAGCGACATCTGTCTGGGTCGCAGAATAAATAGCCACCATTAACAGGGTGTCAGTCAGTCCTACCATAGATCCTGCACGTTACGTTCCCAAAAAAACAAAATATAAAAAAAAAATAATAATTTTTTCAGTTGTTTTAGCTCAGTGATACAAATCCATTTGACTCAGCTTTGTGTAACCTTTCTGTGTTTCACAGTTCAGCACATTAGCTCCCATCCGTATATACTGTCCAGGTGACACTTTCTGTACGTCACACAGTACAACCAAGTCATTTGCTACCAATATCATCTACCGCTTGATCCAGAAAACTCTCTGTGCAACATTTCTCTGGGTCGCAGACTAAATAGCCACTGTTAACAGGGTGTCAGTCAGTCCTACCATAGTTCCTGCACGTTAAGTTCCAAAAAAAACAAAATATAAAAAAAAAAAAAAATTTTTTCAGTTGTTTTAGCTCAGTGATACAAATCCATTTTACTCAGCTTTGTGTAACCTTTCTGTGTTTCACAGTTCAGCACATTCGCTCCCATCCGTATATACTGTCCAGGTGACACTTTCTATACGTCACACAATACAACCAAGTCATTTGCTACCAATATCATCTACCGCTTGATCCAGAAAATTCTCTGTGCGACATTTGTCTGGGTCGCAGACTAAATAGCCACCATTAACAGGGTGTCAGTCAGTCCTACCATAGTTCCTGCACGTTATGTTCCCAAAAAAACAAAATATAAAAAAAAAATAATAATTTTTTCAGTTGTTTTAGCTCAGTGATACAAATCCATTTTACTCAGCTTTGTGTAACCTTTCTGTGTGTCACAGTTCAGCACATTCGCTCCCATCCGTATATACTGTCCAGGTGACACTTTCTGTACGTCACACAATACAACCAAGTCATTTGCTACCAATATCATCTACCGCTTGATCCAGAAAAGTCTCTGTGCGACATTTCTATGGGTCGCAGACTAAATAGCCACCGTTAACAGGGTGTCAGTCAGTTGTACCATATTTCCTGCACGTCACGTTCCCAAAAAAACAAAATATAAAAAAAAAAATTTATTTTTTCAATTGTTTTAGCTCAGTGATACAAATCCATTTTACTCAGCTGTGTGTAACCTTTCTGTGTGTCACAGTTCAGCACATTCGCTCCCATCCGTATATACTGTCCAGGTGACACTTTCTGTACGTCACACAATACAACCAAGTCATTTGCTACCAATATCATCTACCGCTTGATCCAGAAAATTCTCTTAGCGACATCTGTCTGGGTCGCAGAATAAATAGCCACCATTAACAGGGTGTCAGTCAGTCCTACCATAGATCCTGCACGTTACGTTCCCAAAAAAACAAAATATAAAAAAAAAATAATAATTTTTTCAGTTGTTTTAGCTCAGTGATACAAATCCATTTGACTCAGCTTTGTGTACCTTTCTGTGTTTCACAGTTCAGCACATTAGCTCCCATCCGTATATACTGTCCAGGTGACACTTTCTGTACGTCACACAGTACAACCAAGTCATTTGCTACCAATATCATCTACCGCTTGATCCAGAAAACTCTCTGTGCAACATTTCTCTGGGTCGCAGACTAAAATAGCCACTGTTAACAGGGTGTCAGTCAGTCCTACCATAGTTCCTGCACGTTATGTTCCCAAAAAACAAAATATAAAAAAAAAAATAATAATTTTTTCAGTTGTTTTAGCTCAGTGATACAAATCCATTTACTCAGCTTTGTGTAACCTTTCTGTGTTTCACAGTTCAGCACATTCGCTCCCATCCGTATATACTGTCCTGGTGACACTTTCTGTAACATCACACAATACAACCAAGTCATTGCTACCAATATCATCTACCGCTTGATCCAGAAAAGTCTCTGTGCGACATTTCTCTGGGTCGCAGATTAAATAGCCACCGTTAACAGGGTGTCAGTCAGTCCTACCATAGTTCCTGCACGTCACGTTCCCAAAAAAAGAAAATATAAAAAAAAAAAAAAAAAAAATTCAGTTGTTTTAGCTCAGTGATACAAATCCATTTGACTCAGCTGTGTGTAACCTTTCTTTGTGTCGCAGTTCAGCACATTAGCTCCCATCCGTATATACTGTCCAGATGACACTTTCTGTACGTCACACAATACAACCAAGTCATTTGCTACCAATATCATCTACCGCTTGATCCAGAAAATTCTCTGTGCGACATTTGTCTGGGTCGCAGACTAAATAGCCACCGTTAACAGGGTGTCAGTCAGTCCTACCATAGTTCCTGCACGTTACTTTCCCAAAAAAAACAAAATATAAAAAAAAAAATAATAATTTTTTCAGTTGTTTTAGCTCAGTGATAAAAATCCATTTGACTCAGCTGTGTGTAACCTTTCTGTGTGTCACAGTTCAGCACAATCGCTCCCATCCGTATATACTGTCCAGGTGACACTTTCTGTACGTCACACAATACAACCAAGTCATTTGCTACCAATATCATCTACCGCTTGATCCAGAAATTCTCTGTGGCGACATTTGTCTGGGTCGCAGACTAAATAGCCACCGTTAACAGGGTGTCAGTCAGTCCTACCATAGTTCCTGCACGTAACGTTGCAAAAAAACAAAATATAAAAAAAAAAAAATTTTTTCAGTGTTGTTTTAGCTCAGTGATACAAATCCATTCACACAGCTGTGTGTAACCTTTCTGTGTGTCACAGTTCAGCACACCGCTCCAATCCGTATATACTTCCAGTGACACTTTCTGTA
>ONZH01030292.1:0-21775 GCA_900303285.1 Rhinella marina
TGTAGGCGGCGCTGCGCTGCCCTGAGAGTGGCAGCATCTGTGGTCGACTTGCGGAAATGCGCACAGATGCGGCGCACCTTGATGAGCAAATCAGACAGATTGGGGTATGTCTTGAGGAACCGCTGAACTATTAGATTGAACACGTGGGCCAGGCATGGCACATGTGTCATTCTGCCGAGTTGCAGAGACGCCACCAAGTTACGCTCGTTGTCACACACAACCATGCCTGGCTTGAGGTTCAGCGGTGCCAGCCACAGATCGGTCTGCGCCGTGATGCCCTGTAACAGCTCTTGGGCGGTTTGCCTTTTGTCACCTAAGCTCAGCAGTTTGAGCACCGCCTGCTGGCGCTTAGCCACGGCACTGCTGCTGCGCCTAGAGCTACTGACTGAAGGCGCCATGCCCACGGATGGTAATTCGGTGGAGGAGGAGGAGGGGTCGGAGGAGGAGGCATAGTACGTCTGAGAGACCGTGACCCGAGGTAGGCCCCACAATCTTCGGTGTGGGCAGTACATGAGCGGCCCCAGGGTCAGTCTCATTCCCAGCCTCCACCAAGTTAACCCAATGTGCCGTCAGTGAGATATAGTGTCCCTGCCCAGCATCACTTGTCCACATGTCCGTGGTTAGGTGGACCTTTTCAGAAACAGCGATGGTCAGGGCACGGATGATGTTCTGTGACAGGCTGGGGACCGAATACCGAGGGGCAGCCACCGCCATGAGATTGCGAAACGCCTCGGTCTCTACCAGCCTATAGGGCAGCATCTCCAGGCTAAGCAATTTGGAGATGTGGACGTTGAGGGCTTGGGCATGTGGGTGGGTGGAACTGTATTTCCTCTTGCGCTCCAACATCTGCTGTAAAGACAGCTGAACGCTGCGCTGGGACACATTGGTGGACACTGTGGAGGATCGTGGAGGCGAAGGTGTGGTTTTCCGGTGGGAGGCGCTCGTGCCGGGGTCCTGGGCAGGGGGTTGACTAGCAGAGGCAGCGAGTGACACAGGGGAAGGAGCAGTGGTGTGACCCGCAGGAGGTGAACGGCCTTAGTTCCATTGAGTGGGGTGTTTAGCACTCATATGCCTGCGCATGCTGGTGGTGGTTAGGCTAGTAGTGGTGGCACCCATGTTGATCCTGGTGTGGCACAGGTTGCACACCACAGTCCGTCGGTCATCCTCACTTTCTTTAAAGAACCTCCAGCCTTGCGAACATCTAGGCCTCGCCACGGGAGCTTCACTACGTGAAACAGTTGCTGCTGATGCACCAGCTCTGGCCCTGCTTCTCCCTCTGGCCACATCACTGCCTCTTACAACCTGTTCTGGTGCAGCACTCGCCTCCGCCTAAGAAGCACTGTCTTCACTCGGCTTATCAACCCAGATTGGGTCAGTCACCTCGTCATCCTCCGATTCCTCAGTCTGCTCCCCCCTCGGACTTCCTGCCCTGACAACAACTTCACCACTGTCTGAAAACCGTGTCTCCTCAACGTCCGACACCTCTTTACAAACTTCTTCCACTAAGTCAACATGTCATCATCATCATCATCACCCACAGATTGCGACAGTTGGAAAACTTGGGCATCAGGAACGAGATCAGCAGCAACCTGAGAAGTTGTTTGTGACTCTGGGAAGGTCTGCTTAATTGCAACCCAGACAAATGTTGCACAGAGATTTTTGTAATGCAGCTGTATAAGTGAGAGCAAAAGACCTTTTTCACTGACGTGACGTACAGAATGGGTCACCTGGACAGAAAATACGGATTGTGTGTGGTGACTGAACAGCTGAACTGTGACACACAGAATGGTTACACACAGCTGTGTTAAATGGATTTGTATCACTGAGATAAAACAACAAAAAAACTATTTTTTTTTTATTTTTTTTTTAATTTTTAATTTTTTTTTTAACATGACGTGCAGAAACTGTCAGAGAGCAAACTCGGCCCCTGCTGACGGTGGCTATTTTGACTGCAACCCAGACAAATGTCACACAGAGATTTTTCTAATGTAGCTTTATAAGTGAGAGCAAAAGACCTTTTTCACTGACGTGACGTACAGAATGGTTCACCTGGACAGAAAATACGGATTGTGGTGACTGAACAGCTGAACTGTGACACACAGAATGGTTACACACAGCTGTGTGAAATGGGTTTGTATCACTAAGATAAAACAACAAAAAAACTATTTTTTATATATTTTTATATATATATATATATATATATATATATATATATATATATATATATATATTTTTATTAACGTGACGTGCAGAAACCATCAGAGAGCAAACTCAGCCCCTGTTGATGGTGGCTATTTTGACTGCAACCCAGACAAATGTCGCACAGAGATTTTTCTAATGTAGCTGTATAAGTGAGAGCAAAAGACCTTTTTCACTGACGTGACGTACAGAATGGGTCACCTGGACAGAAAATACGGATTGTGCTTTGTATATAGGTGGATAAGTTTGAGCAAAATTACGAATGTTATTACGTACAGTGCAGTATGGAGCAATTACACGGAAACTATTAGATTAGGCAGACTTGGTCTGCTTAATTGCAACCCAGACAAATGTCACACAGAGATTTTTCTAATGTAGCTGTATAAGTGAGAGCAAAAGACCTTTTTCACTGACGTGACGTACAGAATGGTTCACCTGGACAGAAAATACGGATTGTGGTGACTGAACAGCTGAACTGTGACACACAGAATGGTTACACACAGCTGTGTGAAATGGATTTGTATTACTGAGATAAAACAACAAAAAAACTACTTTTTATATATTTTTATATATATATATATATATTATATATATATATATTTATTTTTTTTTTTTTTTCTTTTTTACGTGACGTGCAGAAACTATCAGAGAGCAAACTCAGCCCCTGCAGACTGTGGCTATTTTGAATGCAACCCAGACAAATGTTGTACAGAGATTTTTCTAATGTAGCAGTATCAGTGAAAGCAAAGACCGTATTTGATTACGTGACGTACAGTATGGGTCACCTGGACAGAAAATACGGATTGTGGTTTGTTGTGAGTGGACAGCTGAACTGTGACACACAGAATGATTCCACACCATTATGAAATGGATTTGTATCACTGAGATATAACAATAAAAAAAAGGGTTATATATGGCGATAGCTGCTCTACTAGTGCCAGCCAGCCAGCCCAGCCAGGAGACAAAAAAAAGTCTTGTAGCCCTTAGAAGGGCTGTTGGGTTCTTTTGAGATCACTCCTGCCTAACAAAGAACTAAATGCAGACCCTAACACTCTCCCTGAAACGCAGCAGCTCTATCCCTAACGACATCCAGACAGCATCTGAGCCGAGCACCGCGGGCAGTCACTAGTATATTCCAGGGTCCTTTGGCACTTCTGCCAAAAGCGGAAAATTTCCAAGATTCGTATCAATCTACGAAGCGGTGAATAGATTCTCTCATCTCTAGCCACTTACTAATGTATTGTTGTTATCCATATTGCTTCCTTTGCTGGCTGGATTCATTTTTCCATCACATTATGAGCTTGTTTCCATGGTTAAAAACCACCCTGAAATCCATCAGCGGTGGTGTGCTTGCACAATATAGAAAAAAACACTAGCCTATGTGCACTCCCATGGTCCTGGCCACCAGAGAGGCTGACGCTTTTTCCTATAGTGTGCAAGCACGACCACCACTGATGGTTTGCAAGGTGGTCTGTAACCATGGAAACGAGCAGTGTATAATGTGATGGAAAAATGAATCCAGCCAACAAAGGAGGCAATATGGATAATAACAATACATTAGTAAGTGCCTTGTATTAACCTTCTCTACATGATAAATGCCACTTACTGAAGTGAGACAACCCCTTTAAAACCTTAGCAGCAACTACAGCCAAACACTTTCCATAGCTGAAGATTAATCTATGACATTTCTGCACGTGCTTAACCCATATATATATATTTTTTTTTAATTTTATAAATGCCTCTGTGAGTAATTAAAGGTAAAATAATGTTTGCATTAGCCTTCAGAGTGTAATGTTGTGTAGGAGATGAGCCTCACCTGCATTAGTACTCTTGATTATATGTAATGATAATGACCCCACTGTACACATAATATACAGAAAATCTGCCCAGGAAGAATCAAGGTAAACAGAGTAATGTCCCTTGAAGGCTCCTGCTATTTGCATTTAATTTTTGCTTACAGAATAAATGATAGCATGTCTCTAAGGGTGTGAACCTTTTATACTGTTAATGTTGCATAATGAAACAGTCTACTGTTGATGCATTTGATGAATGTAAAGTCAACAGGAACACAAGCCTGTAAAGACATCAATCCTCTTCGGAGCTTGGATTAACCTACAGGAGCAGGATTGTCTGTTACAAGCAAGTCTTCATTTCACGCTGCTAGCTATTAATAGTTATTCTAGCCGGCATTAATATTCCAGCTATATTCCGGCAGTATTAATAGCACTAACAATTCAAAACAAAGACTGACACAATTGCACAAGTGAACAAATAAGATGCAGAATATATCCAGAAAACTGCAATGGGAGGGATTATTAAATCCTGCATGGTGACAGCACAGGATATCCCATATTTAATGAGGTGAAGGGTCACTGTAAAGCAACATTCACTAGAACACTACATATGAAATAGCTACCACAGAGTTTACATGACAAGGTAGAAAATTCTAATACAGCAGATAAGGAATTAGTCACAGTATTATCCTACAGCATTTTATGCCCTGTTGAGGTAATCCAGAGGTTTTGAGCATGGGGGTTAAAGCAGGCATGTTAGTAAGCTGCAACTCACCCTAAGGGGCGGTGCTACTTCTGGCCCCCTCTACCTAGTCTTAATGCTACCAGCCCTATATTGAACCTAGCCTCTAATTTCTACATGACATGATTCGCATACAGCACATCAGGGGATGCCGGTAGGCAATAGTTTGCTAAAAACTATCTCAAAGTAAAGACAAGTATGTCTACAGTGTCTAGATAGAGGGGCTAAGATCGGCTGCATATGGCAGTAAACACAATGACTCAATAGTGACTTTAAACCTTGGATGTGATGCTTATTCAGTGTCCCAACATGCCAGGTACTGTGATGTAACTTTGTAGGTGGGGAAAGGGCAGGTGACCACTCTGTTAGTCAGGTACTGTGATGTAACTTTGTAGGTGGGGAAAGGGCAGGTGACCACTCTGTTAGTCAATGTGATAACCTGAAGTAGGATGAGTGTAGTGGAGGGGAGGGGAGCGCATGAAAGCCATTGCTGAGAGAGCACTACTCTCAGAAATGAACAGATGCAGCTCATTTTACGACTAGGTGTTTTGACAGAGACAGTGGATAACCATAAATTTGAACAACATGATTATAAGATGAAAAAACAACAACAATAAAAGGCCAAAAGGTCAATATAATGTGATAAAGCTAGACAATAAGTTGGGATATGAATTAGGGGAAACTGGTACTTAAAGGGAATGTGTCATCAGAAAATGACCTGCTGTTTAATTCACTTTTTATGTTTAACAAATCTTTAAATGATTTTTTATTTTCTATGTCACGTTTTATATTTGAACTAAAACCAATAATCCTGCAGTTTTGGCACTGGCCACTAAGCCTACTAATTGGCACCACTTCTTGGTCTGTACAAATCACTTTGCTGCAGTCACAGTATATATTATTCTACACCTGCCTGTAATGACAAGGAGATATCACCTCTGTGTATAGATAACACAAGATCCACCATACACAATAGATGATAATCATTGTTTATTTGTTATTAACTTATACAATGACCTCTGCATAGGTCACAGAGCATGCCTAGAAAACTCTCCCATGTAAGGCCCCTTTCACACCTGCGGCACCGTGCTAAAAACTATCTCAAAGTAAAGACAAGTATGTCTACAGTGTCTAGATAGAGGGGCTACAATCGGCTGCATATGGCAGTAAACACAATGACTCAATAGTGACATTAAACCTTGCATGTGATGCTTATTCAGTGTCCCAACATGCCAGGTTGTATTTTCGTTCCGGCCGCCTCTCAGCAGGGGTTGCTGTGCTGCGGCCGGATCGGCTGACCGCACTCATTAGAGTGAATGGGGCTGGAGCGTAGTTCCGGCCCCACACGTGCACCTGCGGAAGCACGGATCCAGCGGGCTATTCACCCACCGGAACAGCCTGCCGAAGCCCCATGCCGCAGGTGTGAAAATAGCCTAAGTCAAAACAGTCCCCTCTTGTCCCTGGTCCACAAAAGCAATTTTTTAATTCTTTGTAAATGATGACCAGCTCAGGCAAGATGGCAGCCCTTTAGTCATGTTTAGGAAATAGAATAAAAAAAATCTGTAATCAGAAAATAAAAACAGATTAGAAAAAAAAGATGTGTTACTATCTGATGTTAACTGGCAGATAACATTTTTGGTGACACTTTTCCTTTAAATCAAAGAAGGGGAAGGGGGTTCACCACTAAAAAAAATGTGCTGACTCCAGTTTGCTTGTTAAATTAAATGATCAGACTGAGATTACAAAAAGATTATTACAAGAACCTGATTATATTAAGAGAAACAGTTACAAAATACTATAGAAATAAAAGGAGTTTAACCTCCTAACAGTCCTATTAAAATTAGAAAAACACTTCCAAATGTCACTTTTTTATTGTAGATTTGTGTCAGTAATGTGTGTCTGCAGTAAATCTTGTTGGTGCACAACTCAGAGGACACTATTGCATTTTTAACTTCCTAGTGACGTAACTAATTTAAGCCTTAAGGACCAATAATATTTCCCCCTTTGTGTTCTAGTAGTCATACCTTTTAATTTTTTCTTATAATTTTTTTCAATTTTTTTTTATTTTGTGGAATTAGGTTTTTTTTAGGAATCATTTTGGGATATATACATAATGTAATAAATAACTTTTATTATTTTTTATTTATGGCGTTCACTGTGTGATATAAATAATATAATTTTAAAACGTGGGTCAGTACACTGATGATAATGTCACATTTCCTCCTGCAGCCTCTCAGTTCTGCAACTGTTCCTTCACTCCTACTTATATTTCTGATTTGGTACTAGCTAGCACCCAGTTTTGGCTCACAATAACTGATAGAAATCACTGACCAAAACACTGATGTGTGAATGAGGCATAATACTGACAGTTCCAATGTGGTACAATACAGTATGTATTATACTGCATTAAAAAGGGATCAGACGAGTGTTGAGTAAAACAAAATGAATTTGATCTGAATATCAGGAAAAATTTGATTTGCCACGAATCCGAATTTCTTCTCACTTCATAGTATCGAACCGTCTTTGTCATAAAATGCCTGCTACATGACCCATAATGCCATGCAGCCAGCCATTCAGCAGATTGCCATCCCCTGTGTTGTCATGGCCCTATAAAAGCCTCATCCCACCCAGTCTCTGCCATTTGTGCGCTGAGGATAGGGACAGGCATGTCAAGCACTAGGGACAGTGGATATCAGAGTTAAATTGTAGAATACTGTATAAGGACAGTGCTGGGACCGTACGGAGAGCATATGGAGACTGCATGGACAGTGCATGGACAGCCCAGGCTCAGTGTAATTGCCCTGTGTATCTTGTTCTCTGGTGTGCCATTCCTTCTTAATCTGTTCTGTTATAAGTAGACTTACTGAGCATCAGACTTAGTCTCAATAGGCAGTCTAATATATTGGAGTGTTAACGTAGTTCGCCTGCTACACCATTTATACTTAATCTGTTCTGTTATACATAGACCTACTGTGCATCAGAGTTAGTCTCAACGGGGCGGTGTAATATATAGACACATTTACCTAGTTCATCTGCTGCACCACTTATAGTTAATCTTTACCTAGTTCAACTACCGTGCTTTTAATAATTACTCTGTTCTCTTAGACTTTTTGACAGTTTTTTCCTTACCAACCCTGATCAAATACTGATGTAAAAGACAGTCCAAATTCTGACCGTCTGATAGAGGCCATTAAAGCACTGCATGCAGGACTTTTTCTATCTGAATAAAGCCAATTTCAGATGCAAATGACCTTTATTACACAGTCTGTATTTTGCATCAGGATTTGATCAGGATTTGGAAGCCAAAAGCAGGGGTGGGTCCAAAGCACAGAAGACATGCAAATGTTTCCATCATATGTTATCTCTGTTTTGGACCCACTCCTGTTTTTGCCTTACCAATAATGATCAAATGCTGACCAAATACTGACGGTGTGAAGGCGGATGCTCAAACTACAGGATCTACTTTTTGTGGGCTGTTCTTCTGATGGATCAGAAGAACGGAAAAAGTAAATAGTGATATGAACACACCATCACACAAGTGACCTGCCTGTCAGTCAGATGCACAGTAACTGTTTTGCTACCAG
Organism: Rhinella marina; assembly: GCA_900303285.1. NCBI lineage: Eukaryota > Metazoa > Chordata > Amphibia > Anura > Bufonidae > Rhinella > Rhinella marina. Next base: position 8,319 of record ONZH01030292.1, read on the forward strand.
AAAGGTTTAACTGCAGGCCTGATTTAACGCAACATTTTAATTAATGGAATAAATGAATGAAATAAATAATCCAAATCACTTAGTTTTACAATGGACAGTTTTGTACTTCTGAATATTGTGTAATCTTTACATGCAACTAGAAGCACAGTTAACATAAAGGTTTTATTTTTTATTTTATTTTTTTTATTTATTATTAGAGCAGATATGGATCTGCTGTGTCAGTTGAACAGATCGGATTTGGGGCTACTGACAAGGTTGTTTTCTAACTGACTCCCCAGGTCTTCATCCTTTAACACCTGTACCGGGATCTAGACTCTGCTTTTGACCCACAGGGGCCAAAAGACTTTAATGGTGAGCACCAAGGTATCGGACAAAACCTGAAAGACACGGGACAGAGAGAAGCTTTACTATCAGGAATCAGGCTTGAGCCAGCAAGGAGCATTGTTACTCCGGTGGCAGGAATCACAGGGAAGCGAGAGGGGTAATCTGGTAGAACCAAACCACCGAAGTTGTAAAACTATGGATCAGTACAGCAAGGCAGCTGCTGTGCCCACCAGGAGAAGAGGAGCAGTGGTGGGTATGGACTTTGTTAAGAAGTGCTATATTAGTAGACTTCCAACTAGGGATGAGCGAACTTTTGAAAAGTTCGGTTCGGTTCGGTTCGGTTCGGCGAATTTTCTTGAAGTTCGGATTCATACGAACCGAACCTAAAACGAAACTTGCTATAACGGCTGAATAATTGCTGCAACAATAATGGTAGTCTGGTAGGGTATAGTTTCGTTTACTTGCAGTTGCTATTAAATGAAAAAAGTAGAAAAAATTAAAGTGACTTGTACAACGGCGACGCAAAATATACGCATATTTAAGAATTTAAACTAATGCGTACGCTAATGCGAACATTCATAATAACGAACATACAGTGTAGCGTTGTCAAAGGTACGCTACTTAACTGAATATGTACGCATTAGCGTACAAATACACTGCGTCTGCGAACATTCCTACTCCAGTGACGAACATACAGTGTAGCGTTGTTAAATCTGGTTCGTTACGGTTCTGTTCGCTCGTGCCGAACGAACGTTCGGACGAACGAAAATAATAACCCATCTCGGCCATTCTCCTCCCAAAAGGGTGGTTTGACACGAGGGTCACACCAGGATACAAGGGATTGTAGGAGTAATAAATAATCCCTTGTATCCTGGTCTATTCTGTGAAAACGGTACAGTTTTGATGTGCCGTTTTTATTTTAACCAGATTCGTCTTAAAAGTTCTTAAACGAATCTGGTTCGTTACGGTTCTGTTCGCTCGTCCGAACGAACGTTCGGACGAACGAAAATAATAACCCATCTCGGCCATTCTCCTCCCAAAAGGGTGGTTTGACACGAGGGTCACACCAGGATACAAGGGATTGTAGGAGTAATAAATAATCCCTTGTATCCTGGTCTATTCTGTGGAAAAAGTAAACTTTATTTATTTACGAACCTGATTCATACGAACTTTACGAAAGTTCGGTTCGGGGACGAACCGAACGTTCGGTAAAGTTCGTAACGAATCTGGTTCGTTACGGTTCGGTTCGCTCATCCCTACTTCCAACCATTACAACCCACAACTAGTAGCCAAGACAAAGGGTGACTATGCAAGACATGACCAAACATTGGATGACAGATCAGTGATTATCATGGGCACTGTGTAATGCTTCATTTCTCTTGTGATGATGCTGCAGAGAATTTAAACACTTACAAACAGGTATCCTCATAGGTAAAAGCAGATCAATGGCAATCCCAACTGTGGAAAACCCTATGTTAAGCTTATCATTTTGGGGCTCTTCTACATAAAGAGATAGAGAATAACCTTTCTATGGACAAAATGCAAAACTATCTAACAGTTGTAGTGTTACCATCAATAACGGATAAAATCATGGTCACCTTCTATGTTACAGACAGCAGAGGGATTAGCCTTAACTTGTGCAACATGCATGAAAATCCTTTAGAGTTGGCCCAGAAATAGAAACCTGATCTTGCCTTTCCTTTCAGTGCAAGGTATCTCTTTGATACGTTAAAGAAGAAAGAAGTTTACAGGCTGAGTTGCATTGCAACAGAGGTCCCTTTGAATAGTTTCATTGATAAAGGTTATTTGTTTGAGGGTGAAACTAAAATATTAAAACAGTTTCTTACAACAAAGATCTCTGAGGGATTTAGATATAGACAGAGGGAAATGTCACTTTGTCTTTTGAGGATACATATCCAATTGAAGTGCAAATCTGTTTGTAGTCAAGAAAACAAAACAAAAGATCATTCTCAGCTAGAGACTGTCAAGGCTAAGGTATATTTCAGATTGACTCAAGGGAAAACACTCTATAGCAATAGTATCTCTTATTAAAATCTCTTAGCTTTGTTAAAGTCCCATTAAAACCTTATTGCACTGTACATCAAATGCATTATGGAATATTTTTCACTTGTGTTTCCTAATTTAAAAAAAAAAAAACTGTCCTGATGGGATTTGTTAGATTACAGCACTGATATGAATACAAACTAATAATAAACAAATATTGTATTCCTAGAGGAACCTGAATCTTGGAAAACATATATCTACAGAGGTCTGTTTGGGAAAAATTAACACAAAATACATAAAAAGTGAATAGTCAGGATCTTATGAATACCTGGACTCATGGGCTCACAATGTGTACTGAGCCCCAGTGCAGGGCTGTTCAATACAAGATTTTAGAAAAATGGCTGGGCAAACTAAAGAAAATGACATAGCATTTTGCTAAGAGAACCTGTTATTAGTTCATGCTGCCATCAGAAAGTTGCTCTTAATTAAGCCTAGCATCCTAGATACATTCTTTGGAAGCTATACAGACTACGATCTATCTGTGAAGCATGACATTTGGTTCATGGTAGCAGACTACTTTAGTGTAGCATTCCACTGCATTATCTACTGCTTCATCAACACCTATTACTTTGCAGACTGTTAATCATTAGACTGAAGATGAACTCTTCAATTATAAATGACTGTGCCGTAAACTGACTTTACTGTAGTGCAGTATTGACCTGCTGAAACCAATGATTGGCTGAACAGGCATTTCAAACCATGTCCTCTCTGTCAAGCCTAGAGCAGGAACTGTAGAAAAGTGGGGATTGGAGCAATGTTCCAGTGACAGTGGTGATTGGATCGGTGAGCTGAGTAATGATTATTTTACATTCAGTCCCTTTTCATTAAAAATATATTATCCTGAAAAACCCCTTCACATATTTATTGGGCATGGCATAAAAGCATGGATTACAATTTATGTTAGGGCTCCTCTATCACATAATGTCCAAAATATTGTGAAAAAAATATATAAATTAAATCCTGAAACCAGTAAAGGTCAATAAGGTGTAGAATCCATATCAGTAGACCATAGCCCTGACCCAGCTACTTAATTCCATAATTATGAAGGCTTTTCAGAGCCAAGTCATCCAAATAAACTGGATGACCCCCCCAATCCATCCAGTCATGCACATAGTAAAAAGGAATAAATATGATTGGTCAGTTGAGTTAAAAGGGCTATCCAAGTGAAGGTTATTCAAGTGAATGGTGCTGAGCTGTGCCTAGGCCATGTGGCCGAAGTGGTTTCTTCAATCAAGACAGGAGCGCACTGCCTAACACCTGATTCACTCTCTGAAACGCTGAATGTGAGTCACAGATGTCACAATCAGAGTTGAACATGGTACCTTAGGGATTAAATTATATGGGGCGTTGCGATCGCTGTTGCCCATCATTGCGCTCGCTCCATACAATGGAATGCAATTTGTGACGAAGTAATTCATAACAAATTGAATTTTTTGTGAAAGTTCGGTGAAGCAGCCAAATTGAATTTTTCAAAACTTCGCTCATCACTACTGATGACCTAATCAAAGGATAGGTTAGCAGTTAAAAAGAGTTGTATAACCCCTTTATAAATAACAAGCTTTACTTTATATGTACACAAAAACCTACAGCTAAAAACAGCTTCTTGAAGGAAATGTGTCACCAAAAATGTTATCTGCCAGTTAATACCAGATAGTAGCACATCTCCTTTTTTTCTAATCTGTTCATTTTCTGATTGTAGATGTTTTTTTATTTTATTTTCTGAACATTATTATGGGGGCTGCCATCTTGTCTGAGCTATTCTTAACAGCATTAACACAGCATTAACAAAATTGCTTTACAGAAGCCCCATGGCCCATAGATACAGTGGACAGGAGGAGACCCCATTGACTTATATGGGAGAGTTTTCTAGGCCTGCTCTGTGACCTGTGCAGATGTCAGTGTATAAGGAAAGAATAGATAAGCTCCGGCAATCACCTATTGTGAATGGTGGATACTGTCTTATCTATACTTCGTTTTAATATCATTACAGGCAGGATTAGAATGAGTTAACTACAGTAAAGTGATCTGTACAAACCAAGAAGTGGCGCCAATTATTAGACATAGTGGCCAGTGCAAAAACTGCAGGATTTTTGGTCTTAGTTTAAATATAAAAATTGGCAGGGAAAATTAAAAATAACATAAAAAATTATTTAAAAATATGCTAATCATAAAAAAGTGATTTAAACAGCAGGTAATTTTCTGATGTCACATTCCCTTTAAGCTATAATAGCCTTCAAGGCCTATTATTTTACTCTAGATTTCTCAGTACATAAGGGTGAAGCGTGTTGTATCAGCTGAAGAAAAGTGCAACATACTACAATGATATGTCAAATTCAGTCAATGACCAATTCAGCTAAAGTAGCTTTCCCTGACAGGTTCGTAGGACTCACTTGAAAAACACAATGGGCAAAACACACCTCATGTCACCCCAGTGACATTAATACAGTCACCTACTGTATGTTTCCACATACACCTCTCACAGTCACAACATTTAACGCATGGCCATGAAACATAGTCATCAGCTTAAAGGGACTACCACTGCTATCTGATGCTTTGACAGTATTGCCTTGTTACTATTTAATATACAGTGCCTTGCCTAGGCTATGTCCGTGAAACTACCTCTTTTGGCGGCAACTCTCTTCAGATGAATTTAGGGAAGACAGGCTCCATATCTCTTAATAATATAAAAATGAATTTCTGTCTGTCTGTCTGTCTGTCTGTTCTCTATGCGCGACCAAACTACTGGACCGATTTTCACCAAATTCGGCACACAGGTACATCAGGTGTCCGGGAAGGTTTTAGACCAGGTCTCATCTCTCTAGGACGTACCGTTCCCGAGATATTCCCAAAATATGATCTCCATTAGCCAACATTACAACTGGGAGCTTTGGTTTTAAACTCCAACTGCCATTCTCTGCAAAGACACAAACAGGGAGGGCAGGTTTCCATAACAACCAGGTAATTATCTGCAGCTGAGGATCTCATCCATTTCTATTTACTGACACTGTTAAAGGTATTCCGGTTACCATAAATATAACTTATGTTTTTTTCTATTACTACAGTTCAGTAGTAATAAAAGATGTTTTCCTCCACTGCTGCCTATTGCGTGGGCTCATAAATAAGCATGGTATTGACCTTTAATTCAGGCCCACCCTAAAAGAAGTACTTAAAAACCCCCGCCCCAGGGTCTCACTAAGCCGCACCCCCAACTCTGTCAGGCCACACCCCCTTTCACTCCGCAGCCAACAGAGATTGAAAAAATAAAGGTAAAAATCAACTTCTGTCAGCTGCAGGGATGGGTGGGAGGTTGACTTTCTTTCTGCAACAACACACACAAACATTAAATAAAATAGATTAAATACACCCATGCGAAGCGTCTTGCTAATCCACGCCCCCGACTCTGTCAGGTCACGCCCCCTCCCACTCCGCAGCCAACGGGAATTGAAAAAATGAAGGTAAAAATAAACTTCTGTTTGCTGCAGGGGTGGGAGGGTGAATTTCTCTCTGCAACGACACACAAAAATTTTAGATGAAATAGACTAATTATAGACTACAACCGTTCGAAGCCTTTTGCTAAGCCACGCCCGTCTCTGTCAGGCCACGCTCCCTCTCACTCCGCAGCCATTCTGCAACGACACACAGAAACATTAAATGAAATAGATTAAATGCACCTATGCGAAGCGCTTTGCTAAGCCACGCCCTGACTCTGTAAGGCCACGCCCCTCCCACTCCGCAGCCAACAGGGATTGAAAAAATAAAGGTAAAAATCAACTTCTGTCAGCTGCAGGGATGGGTGGGAGGTTGACTTACTTTCTGCAACGACACACAGAAACATTAAATGAAATAGATTAAATACACCCATGTGAAGCGTCTTGCTAATCCACGCCCCCGACTCTGTCAGGTTACGCCCCCTCCCACTCCGCAGCCAATGGGGATTGAAAAAATAAAGGTAAAAATAAACTTCTGTTTGCTGCAGGGTGGGAGGGTGAATTTCTCTCTGCAACGACACACAAAAATTTTAGATAAAATAGACTAATTATAGACTACAACTGTTCGAATCGTCTTGCTAAGTCACGCCCCCAACTCTGTCAGACCACGCCCCCTCTCACTCTGCAGCCATTCTGCAACGACACACAGAAACATTAAATGAAATAGATTAAATCACCTATGCGAAGCGCTTTGTTAAGCCACGCCCCCAACTGTGTCAGGTCACGCCCCCTCCTACTCCGCAGCCAACAGGGATTGAAAAAATGAAGGGAAAAATAAACTTCTGTCAGCTGCAGGGGTGGGAGGGTGAATTTCTCTCTGCAATGACACACAAAAATCGTAGATGAAATTGACTAATTTTAGACTACGACCATTCAGTACTAATAAAAGATGTTTTTTTCCACTGCTACCCATTGCGGGTCCCCATAAATTACCATGTCATCGACCTGTAATTCATGCCACTCTGACCCCCGCCCCAGATCTCGCGAAACCACGCTCCGACTCTGTCAGGCCACGCCCCCTCCCACTCCGCAGCCAACGGGGATTAAAAAAATGAAGGTAAAAATCAACTTCTGTCAGCTGCAGGGCGGGAGGGAGGTTGGATTTCTTTCTGCAACAACATACAGAAACATTAAATGAAATAGATTAAATATACCCGTGCAAAGCAATGTTTTCTTCCACTGTTACCCATGGCGTGTCCTCATAAATTACCATGGCATCGACCTGTAATTCTGGCCACCATCAAAAGAAGGACTTAAAACCCTGCCCTAGGTCTTTCAATGTCACGCCCCCGACTCAGTCAGGCCATGACCCCTCCCACTCCGCAGCCAATGGAGATTGAACAATTGAAGGTAAAAATCAACATCTGTTAGCTGCAGGGATGGGAGGGAGGATGACTTTCTCTCTGCAACGACACACAGAAACATTAAATGAAATAGATGAAATATACCCAGGCGAAGCCGGGTCTTTCTGCTAGTACTTTATATACTGGACCCACTCTGAATTCCACCCCTTTGTCAAGTATACCATATATGTGGAGCCTGCTTTCCTTAAATTCAGTAGAGGCTGGTTAGCACCAAAAGAGGATGTATTTAGTGTAATTTCCACTCCAAAAGAGGTCACCTTGCCATAGTGGATGGGCACAAATGATTATGATATATATTTGGTAAGTACCTCACATTTACTCATATAGTGAATATTGCATTATTTCATCTATCCTGCATTTGCAGAGTGCTGTTGCATTGTGTTTGAGTTTGTATTTTCAGCCATGGCGACTATGCATTAGGATTCTTATTATTATTTATTATTATTGAAGCACCATTAATTTAACACATTTAACATTTGACAAGGGATGTACAGTATATACATAATACAAAACAATTGCAATAAGCACGAACAAGACAAGACTGGTACAGAAGGAGAGTGCCTGTGAGGGCTTACAACCTATAAGGGATGGATGGGTACAGTAGGTGATGATCATACAGTGGTATATTGGCAACAGGTAGAGATGAGCGAATCATCTAAAATTCGCTTCGCCGAATGTTCGTCGAATTTTTCAAAAGCTTCTTACTTCTAACGAATCTATTCGGCAGAATCTGCGTTATTATTATCATACGTTATTATGTGATGTTTTGCGAACATTCGCACACTAATAACGAACGTACAGTTGTTAAAGGTACGCAAAGTATGTGAACACTTACACATGAGCGTACAAAATTGTGTACGAATCCTCAGCGTACTATTGTCTAGTGATTGCGTAATACGCAGGCACGCACAACGCTAGGCTTTGCTGGAGCGGAACGGTGGAGCAGGAGGAACGCTCTGTGTCTAACCCCTGGCTACATGACACTGTATCAGCAGATGACAGCAGATCATCCGACTGTTATTGAGATGAGTGTGCCATCCACTCCACTACCTCATCCACTTTCTCCTCCACTACAATTTTCCGCCTTGGTGGGTTAGCCTGGTGGAACAGTGGCCAACTATTATAAATTCTTCAAGTAGAAGCTCCGGTTACAGGTCCTTTGGCACTGCTGCCCTGTGTCACCTTCTCCTTTTTTTTGGAGCTCGAGGTCTGGCTGGAACCCTTTTTTCTTTTCTATGCCAGACATTTTCACTTGACTGTGGCCCTGCAGCTGGTCTTTGTCTTTCTCCCTGTCTCTCTCCCTGTCTCTCTCCCTGCCTAATTAATTACTAGCCCTGCACTGGCCCTACACTGGCCCTGAAGTATCCCTGATATGTGTAATATGGATTCCCAGAACAATTACACCCCAATTTTAACACAAGAGTTAGGCCCCTTTCACACGAGCGGGAGACTCGCATGTCTCCCGCAACGCATCTACAGGGCTGGACTCCGCACGGACAGGGATCGCATATAATGCTATGCGATCCCTGTCAGTGCGGAGTCCAGCCCTGTAGATCCGTTGCGGGAGACATGCGAGTCTCCCGCTCGTGTGAAAGGGGCCTTATGGTCTGGTGTGTGGCTTGTTTAATTGATCCCTGGCATGGGCATGATCATATGCTCTGCTGTAGCCAATAACTGGCCTCAATAGTGATGTCTCTCTTGGTGAACGTCACTGCTGAATCCAGTCATTGTCTGCAGAGGGGAACATGATCATGCTGGAAGGAATTAAGCCGCAGACTGAAAGACAGACACAGGGAGCCAGCACACAGGATTGGAGCTGCGGATAACAGGTAAGTATGAATTTTTCCATAGTGGAGGCAGGCTGCTCACCCTCATGAAAAGCTATCTACAGTATTCCCAGGCAACCCTTTTATGGCAGCATTGAATATAGAGCTCCCTCTGTCTCCTATTGCCACCATGTGAATGAAGTCATGGAGTGCTGATATATTTGCACAGCACCCAAGCCCTGTTTGCATTATATCCATATCAGAAAAACACAGCCTACAGATAGCAGCGCTATGCTGCTTCCTGTCCCAGCCCGGTGGTCATGTGACCGCCATGGTCGGGTGAGTGCAGGAGCTGCCGGGTCTTGCACAGACCTGGATCAGCCCTGCACTGAGGCTGTACAGCGATGTATTGTGCTGTACAGCCTTTCTGGGGGGTTTATTTCCACTGTACCTGGGGCTACTATGTCGGCCCCAGTTACAGGAAAAATCAATAGTGCAAGAAAAAAAAAAAAAGTGAAGTTAAATGCCCCCCAGAGGTCTTGTATGACCTTATGGGGGGAAACAAAGTGTAAAATAAAAAGTAAAAATGAAAAATAGAGTATTATAAATAAAAAAGTTTCACATATAAAAAAAAATTCCTCAAATGTTACTTAAAAAATGTTACAAATAAAATTAAATAAATAAAATAGACATATTTGGTATCACCGCGTCCGCAACAACACACTCTATAAAAATATTACATGATCTACATCAGGTGAACATTGTAAAAATAAATAAATAAACATAACGCAAAAACAGATTTTTTTAGTTACCTCACCTTACATCAAAAAGTTGTATGTACCCCAAAATGGTAGCAGTAAAAATGTAAAAATGAGCCCCCACACAAGACAAAAGCCAGAAAAATAAAAAAATATGGCTCTAAGAAAATTGCAACACAAAAATGAATTTTTTCTAAAAATGCTCTTATTGTGTAAAACATAAAAAAAAAAAGAAATAAAAAATAGACATGTTTGGTATTGTTGCATCCGTAACAACTGGCTCTAAAAAAAAATTCACATCAAGTGAACCACATATAAAAAAATAAAAATTATGCCAAAACAGCTTTTTTTTAGTAACCTCACCTCCCAAAAAACATAACAATCAATCAAAAAATCGTATGTACACCAAAATGGTAGCGATAAAAATGTCACCTCATTCCACAACAAATGAGCCCCCACACAAGACCATAGCCAGAAAAAAAAAAAAAATATGGTTCTAAGAAAATTGCAACACAAAAACATGTTTTGTTTTTAAAAAATGCTCTCATTGTGTAAAACATAAAAAATAGACATATTTGGTATTGTTGCGTCCATAACAACCGGATCTATAAAAATATGACATGATCTACCCCATCAAGTGAACGGTGTAAAAAAAATATAGAAAAATTCAGTGGCATGAGGGGTTGAGTCTATTGTCCCTTGATGTAGAGAGCTTATACACCCGGATCCCGCATGAGGCGGGTATAGGAGCAGTCAGGGATGTGTTAGTCACCACCAACAAGAATGTGGAATACATTGAGTTTATTTGTGAGGCTTTGCACTTTACCTTGGGTAACAATTAGAGATGAGCGAGCACTAAAATGCTCGGGTGCTCGTTATTCGAGACGAACTTTTCCCGATGCTTGGGTGCTCGTTTCGAATAACGAACCCCATTGAAGTCAATGGGAGACTCGAGCATTTTTTGCAGGGGACCAAGGCTCTGCCTATGGAAGGCTGGATGAAAACCTGGAAACATCAGAAAATGATGGAAACACCACGGAAATGGACAGGAAACAGCAGGGGCAGCATGCATGGATGCCTCTGAGGCTGCCTAATTCCACCATTACCCCAAATTCTCCTGCAACAGCCTGGTGGTTACCCTCATGGCAATTGTGCTCACCCAGACCAAGAAAGGCGAGGCACATGCCCATCACATGTTAGGGAAGCAACCAACTAGGTGCAACGAAGGTCCATCACCCATGCCCATGCTGGCACTGCTCTCCTATCCCCAGCCACACGATGCAGGCATAAGCCTGACACAGCATGGCGGTGACACCAACAAGTGACTGAGTTAGTATGCGGTAGCCGGTGAAACACCCAAAAATTTAGCCTGACACAGCATGGTGGTTACACCACCAATGACTTTGTCCAACTGAGAATGCAGTGAAATGGCTTTTGTTGAGCCTCCAAAAAATTTTTTCTTTTCGGAGTACATAAAGTCGACCCTCAGCGAAAATTTTTTTTTTTAAATGTCGGTACTTGCGCCTCCTGAAAAATTGTTTTGGATTGTCTGTTTGACGCTCCTGAAACATTGTTTTACAGTGTCTGTAGTTGACACTCCAGAAAAATTGTTTGGACAGAGGGCCTGTAGGGGGACCTCCGGAAAAATTGTTTAGAGAGAGGGCCTGTAGGTGGCCCTCCGGAAAAATTGTTTGGACAGAGGGCCTGTAGGGGGAGCTCCGGAAAAATTGTTTGGAGAGAGGGCCTGTAGGGAGCCCTCCGGAAAAAATTTTTGGAGAGAGGGCCTGTAGGGGGCCCTCCGGAAAAATTGTTGTTAAAGAGTGCCAGTTGGACCTCTAAAAAATTGCGTTTTGGGTCAGCGTTAGGCAAAGATGACAAGGAGGAGGAGGAGTAGGAGGAGTAGAGAAGAGGAATCGGATACATAAGTAATGTTAATCTTTAGCTGCTTTCCCCCGGCGGAGATTTGAATTCCGGTGAAATCCAGGCTTTGTTCATTTTAATAAGCGTCAGCCTGTCAGCGCTGTCAGTTGACAGGCGTGTACGCTTATCGGTGATGATGCCACCAGCTGTACTGAATACCCGCTCTGACAAAAAGCTAGCGGCAGGGAAGGGCAGGCCAGCACCTCCAAGGCGTACAGCACCAGTTCAGGCCACATGTCCAGCTTTGAAACCCAGTAGTTGTATGGAGCAGAGTGATCGCTACGGACGTTGGTATGGTCAGCTAGGTACTCCCTCACCATCTTTCTGTACAGCTCCCCCCTACTCTGCCTAGACTGGGGACAGGTGACAGTGTCTTGCTAGGGTGACATAAAACTGGCAAAGGCCTTGGAGAGCGTTCCCCTGCCAGGGCTGGACAAGCTGCCTGCTCGCCTCCTCTTCCCCGCTCGCTACTTGGCCCACAGAACCACGCCCTCTGCCACTAGCAGCGTCAGATGGGAAGGATTGTTTCAGCTTGTGCACCAGGGCCTGTTGATATTGATTCACTCTCATACTCCTTTCCTCTACAGGGATGAGAGTGGAAAGGTTCTGCTTGCACCGTGGGTCCAGGAGAGTGAACACCCAGTAATCGGTGTTTGAAAAAATTCTTCTAACGCGAGGGTCACGGGATAGGCAGCCTAACATGAAGTCTGCCATGTGCGCCAGAGTCCCAAAACGCAAGTATTCCCTCTCCTCACTGGCCTGACTCTCCATTTCCTCCTCCTCCTCCTCTTCAGCCCATACACGCTCAAAAGTTAAGAAGGACTGAGCATTGGTACCCTCTTCTGTCTCGCTGATATTCTCCTCCTCTTCCTCCTCATCCTCATCCCCCTCCTCCGATACACGCTGAGAAACAGACTGGAGGGTGCTCTGGCTATCAAGCGACGTATCTTCCTCCACCGTCTCTTGTGAAAAGCGCAAAGCATCCGACTTGATGCTGAGCAGTGAGTTTTTCAACAGGCAAAGCAGCGGGATGGTGAGGCTGATAATGGCGGCATCGCCGCTGACCATGTGTGTTGACTCCTCAAAGTTGGTCAACACCTGGCAGATATCAGACATCCACGTCCACTCCTCATTGTAGACTTGAGGAATCTGACTGACCTGACTACCAGTTCTGGTGGAAGTTGACATCTGGCAGTCTACACTCGCTCTGCGCTGCTGGTAAACTCTGGATAACATGTTTAATGTCAAATTCCATCTCGTGGGCACGTCGCACAACAGTCGGTGAGCGGGCAGTTGTAGGCGGCGCTGCGCTGCCCTGAGAGTGGCAGCATCTGTGGTCGACTTGCGGAAATGCGCACAGATGCGGCGCACCTTGGTGAGCAAATCAGACAGATTGAGGTATGTGTCTTGAGGAACCGCTGAACTATGAGATTGAACACGTGGGCCAGGCATGGCACATGTGTCAGTCTGCCGAGTTGCAGAGCTGCCACCAGGTTACGCCCATTGTCACACACAACCATGCCTGGCTTTAGGTTCAGCGGTGCAGCCACAGATCGGTCTGCGCCGTGATGCCCTGTAAATAGTTCTTGGGCGGTGTGCCTTTTGTCACCTAAGCTCAGCAGTTTGAGCACTGCCTGCTGGCGCTTAGCCACGGCACTGCCTGGCTGTGCCTAGAGGCTACTGACTGAAGGCGCCGTGCCCACGGATGGTAATTTGGAGGAGGAGGTGGAGGAGGAGGAGGGGTTGGAGAGGAGCATAGTACGTCTGAGAGAC
>ONZH01030293.1:0-64051 GCA_900303285.1 Rhinella marina
GAACATCCTCCGCCTCCGGTAGAGGTGGAGGGGCAGACTGAGCATGAGATTTCTAATATTGTGGATGTTAGAAAGGTCCGTAACTCATTCCAATATTTGGTACACTGGATGGGATTCGGACCAGAGGATAGAAGCTGGGTGTCGTTGACCAAGATTCATGCCGATAGGCTCATTAGAGCTTTCCATCGGTTGCATCCTGAGAAACCGGTTCCCTCCGGTAAGGGTCTGGTGGCCCCTCGTGAAGAGGGGGGTACTGTAACAAGCAGTGAGTGAAGCACTGGCCTGGCAGCCAGCGCTTTACCTAAAGAGCATTTACTCAGCCATGTGGTGCTGATCACACCACATGGCTATTGTTGATGTTTTGTTATTTGGAGCCATGTGGTGCTGACCACACCACATGGGTAATTGTCATTTGTTTGGAGTATGGGTCGATGCCCTTGTTTGCATCACAGGTCATGTGACGCTGGCCACGTCACATGACCTAGGGACGGGCTATTTAAAGATGGCAACTGCCAGTGCAAGTTGCCTGTTATTGAAGTTCCTTTCTTTGCAGTGCTGTGCGTAATTTGACTTGTGACCTTACCGTGTATCCAGACCTATTGCTTGTGACCTCGACCTCGATTCTGCTTTTTCCCTCGGCTCCTGACGTATGCTCCCAGTTTGACTTTGTTTGCTGACTATTCGTATTGTGTTTGTTCGTGCCTGTGTTTGTCTTCTGTTGCTCCCATTCCCAATCCCTCACTTTTACAGAGTAGGGATTTGTCGTCCAGTTGTCCCCCTAGGACCTTTAGCCTAGGGTGAGGCAAGTAGGCAGGGACAGTGGTGGGGATTAGTCAGGGCGCACCTTATCCCCGTGTTCCTGTCGTGACACTCCATATGCTGTTGCGCATATCAAACCGGGGGAGCAATTCCTGCACATGTGATCTGTTGCTAACAGCAAAAATGCATACAATGGAGGATGTCAGCTATATAAACTTTTGATCGGTTCTAATATGCTGTGCACCTAGTGTTACTGACAGGGCACACTTGGGTTCTTTTTGCCACAAAAAAAATAAAATAAAATGCAGAAGGATTTAACCATGGACTTTTGTGTCTTTTGAACAATGATACTAACCCTGCCTATAGAAATTCTATACCTACACAAGTCCCTCCTTGCGTAAATGTTATACAGCAAGACGCAAAAGAAGTACTGCGGGCTTAACAGCAGAAATTATAGCAAAGTATGTCAGGTATATAGTATACAGAGAGTATCCTACAGCATGCAGCAGCAGCACATGTGGCATTAATGGCAGGCCACCTAGTGCTATTTTCACCACCTTTAAACACCCCAAAAATAATAAAATATTGCTTTGTGCCTGATATAATAGCCCTTAAAAGGGCTTTTGGGTCTTTTTTGAGCGATTTCTATCCCAGCCTAATGTGCTTCTCTCCCTACAGTGTATGTCCCTCCTTGCTGCAGCAGCGCATGTGGCGTTAATGGCAGGCCACCTAGTGCTATTTTCACCACCTTTAAATACCCCAAAAATAATAAAATATTGGTTTGTGCCAGATATAATAGCCCTTAAAAGGGCTTTTGGGTCTTTGTTGAGCGATTTCTATCCCTGCCTAGCGTGCTTCTCTCCCTACACTGTCTGTCCCTGCTTGCCACAGCTGTCCCTGGCTCGGTATGTGCCGGTCACATGTCACCGGGTGCTTTGTAGCACCTGATGACGCGTTCCCGGCCATCCAATCAGTGTAATGCCAGTAGCCAACAGGTGACTCGAGCATGGCGCTTGAGCACACGCGGTATTCGGCCAAATACCGCATGATCCTGAGCACCGCCATGTTTGGCCGAATAGTGTATTCGGCCGAACATGTTCGCTCAACACTAGTAGTGTCCCTTTAAAAAAAAAAAAAAAGTTTCAAAAGTGGCATGTTAATTCTGAAACATACTTTTCTATGTGAACATAACTTTACATGGGTCGATGCATAGGTCGATACAGTGCCTTGCGAAAGTATTTGGCCCCCTGGAACTTTTCAACCTTTTGCCACATTTCAGGCTTCAAACAAAAAGATATAACATTTTAAATTTTTGGTGAAGAATCAATCAAGTGGGTCACAATTGTGAAGTGGAACGAAATTTATTCGATCATTTAAACTTTTTTTGTAATAATAAAACTGAAAAGTGGGGCGTGCAAAATTATTCGTCCCCCTTGCATTAATACTTTGTTGCGCCACCTTTTGCTGCGATTACAGCTGCAAGTCGCTTGGGGTATGTCTCTATCAGTTTTGCACATCTAGAGACTGAAATTCTTGCCCATTCTTCCTTGCAAAACAGCTCGAGCTCTTTGAGGTTGGATGGAGAGCGTTTGTGAACAGCAGTTTTCAGCTCTTTCCACATATTCTCAATTGGATTCAGGTCTGGACTTTGACTTGGCCATTCTAAGACCTGGATACATTTATTTTTGAACCATTCCATTGTAGATTTTGCTTTATGTTTGGGATCATTGTCTTGTTGGAAGATAAATCTCCATCCTAGTCTCAGGTCTTTTGCAGACTCCAACAGGTTTTCATCCAGAATGGTCCTATATTTGGCTCCATCCATCTTCTCATCAATTTTAACCATCTTCCCTGTCCCTGCTGATGAAAAGCAGGCCCAAACCATGATGCTGCCACCACCATGTTTGACAGTGTGGATGGTGTGTTCAGGGTGATGAACTGTGTTGCTTTTACGCCAAACATATCGTTTTGCATTGTTTCCAAAAAGTTCGATTTTGGTTTCATCTGACCAGAGCACCTTCTTCCACATGTTTGGTGTGTCTCCCAAGTGGCTTGTGGCAAACTGTAAACAAGACTTTTTATGGATATCTTTGAGAAATGGCTTTCTTCTTGCCACTCTTCCATAAAGGCCAGATTTGTGAAGTGTTCGACTGATTGTTGTCCTATGGACAGACTCTCCAACCTCAGCTGTAGATCTCTGCAGTTCATCCAGAGTGATCATGGGCCTCTTGGCTGCATCTCTGATCAGTCTTCTCCTTGTTTGAGATGAAAGTTTAGAGGGACGGCCGGGTCTTGGTAGATTTGCAGTGGTCTGATACTCCTTCCATTTCAATATGATCGCTTGCACAGTGCTCCTTGGGATGTTTAAAGCTTGGGAAATCTTTTGGTATCCAAATCTGGCTTTAAACTTCTCCACAACAGTATCACTGACCTGTCTGGTGTGTTCCTTGGTCTTCATGATGCTCTCTGTGCTTTAAATAGAACCCTGAGACTATCACAGAGCAGGTGCATTTATACGGAGACTTGATTACACACAGGTGGATTCTATTTATTTTCATCAGTCATTTAGGACAGCATTGGATCATTCAGAGATCCTCAATGAACTTCTGGAGTGAGTTTTCTGAACTGAAAGTAAATGGGCCGAATAATTTTGCACGCCCCACTTTTCAGTTTTAGTATTACAAAAAAAGTTTAAATGATCCAATAAATTTCGTTCCACTTCACAATTGTGACCCACTTGTTGTTGATTCTTCACCAAAAATTTAAAATGTTATATCTTTTTGTTTGAAGCCTGAAATGTGGCAAAAGGTTGAAAAGTTCCAGGGGGCCGAATACTTTCGCAAGGCACTGTAATTGGGAATTAACTATTATGCTCCCGACTGATTGTGTCACCAATAAGTATGGAACAGTGCAGCCCTGTGCTCCACCCCCACCACTGTCCCTGCCTACTTGCACGGTCCGTCCTAAATGACGGTGCACAACTGGATAGTGGTCCCTAACTTAGCGTAAGTGCAGGGCCTTAACCCCTTCCTGCCCAGCGTCGTACATGTGCGCCGCTGCGCGAAGGGAGTTGCCGCCCAGCGCCGTAGTACTACGGCGCGCTGATCGGGCGGGTGCAGGAGCTGCGCCTGCCCGATCAGCTGCAGGGGGCCGGCTGTTCCCTGTAGACAGACCCCTGCTGCGTACTCTCGATCGGTGAAAACACCGATGCGGGCGTATTAACCCTCGATGTGCCGCTGTCAACGGTGACCGCGGCACATGCGATGCAGGCGGCAGGAAGGAGAGTCCATCGGTTCCCCGCGCTGCTGTGACGGGGACCCGATGGCTTGGATGGCAGCCCGAAGCCTTCCTTAGGCATCGTGGCTGCCATCCATGCGAGTCTGTGAGAAATAAATCTAATGTGTAAAATTTAACAAAAATAAAAATGGTAGACATATTGGGTATTTCCATGTCTGTAACAACCTGCTCTATAAAAATATCACATGATTTGCCCCCTCAGGTGAATGCTGTAAAAAAAAATTTAAAAATACTATGCCAAAACAGCTATTTTTTTCACCTTGACTCACAAAAAGTGTAATACCAAGCATTTAAAAAGTCTTATGTACCCCAAAATGGTACCAATGAAAACGTCACCTCATCCCTCAAAAACTGAGCCCCCACATAAGACAATAACTCAAAAAAATAATAATCAATGGCTCCCGCAAACCAATCCATCAAAATCTGTGCTGCAAAATCCATATGGCACACCTTTTGTTTTAAGTCCTGCCATGTGCCCCCACAGCAGTTTACCACCACATATAGGGTGTTTGGGGCTAAAGAAACATTTTATTGGAAGAAATAAAACTTTTCATTTTCACAGCCAAGTGTTTCCAAATTCCATAAAAAAGTGGTCAGTACCCCCCTTAGGGGGTAAAAGTGGTCAGTACCCCCCTTAATATATTCTTTGAAGGGTGTAGTGTAATGGGGTCACTTTTTGAGGGTTTCCACTGTAGGGGTACGTCAGGGTCTCTCAATTACAAAAGGGTGCCTAAAAACCATTCTAGCAAAATCTGCCTCCAAAATTTGTATGGCGCGCCTTTCCTTCTGACCACTGCCACAAACCCATAGAGATGTTTACCACCACATATGGGGTATTTCTGTAAACTGCAGAATCAGAGCAATGTATATTGAGGTTTAGTTTGCTGTTAACCCAAGAAAAAAAATTATTAACATGAATAATCTACCAAAAAAGTGAAATTTTGAAATTTCACCTCCATTTTCCTTTCATTCTTGTGGAACACCTCAAGGGTTAACAAAGTTTGTAACATCAGTTTTTTTATAATTTGATGGGTGTAGTTTCTAAAATGGGGTCAATTATAGGTGGTTTCCATTCTATAAGCCCCTCAAAATCACTTTATATCTGAATTGGTGCTTAAAAAAATGGTTTTGGAAATTTTCTTGAAAATTTGAAAAATGGCTTCTAAACTTCTAAGCCTTCTAACGTCCTAAAAAAGTAAAATGACATTTAGAAAATTATGCCAACATAAAGTAGACATATGGGGAATGTAAAATAATAACTATTTTTGGAGTTATTACTATATAATTTTGAAAGTAGAGAAATTGAAATTTGCAAATTTGCAATTTTTTCCACATTTTTGGTAAATTTGGTATTTTTTTAATAAATAAAAATGAAATATTTTGCCACAAATTTACTACTGTCGTGAAGCACAATATGTGACGAGAAAACAATCTCAGAATGGCTTGGCTAAGTAAAAGCGTTCCAAAGTTATTACCACATAAAGTGACACATGTCAGATTTGCAAAAAAATGGCCTGGGCAGGAAGGTGAAAACAGGCCCGGGGTTGAAGGGGTTAAAGGGAAGGGAAATATGGGAGAAAGACAAACAAAGACAGACCAAACAGGGGCATAAACGTTACCAGGCTGGGGTCAGATACCGAGAAGACGATCAATAGCAAACAGAAGCAAAACCGAAACCAGGGGAAGCCGAAGTCAAAAGCCAGAAGATCACGTCAGTCCAAAAGGATTAAGCAAGGTCAAAGTTGAGGTTCAAGCAGAGGTCAATAACAAGTAATCAAAATCCAAGGAATAGCTAGTGTGACAAAAGTAAAACCAATCACAGGCAACCTGTAGCCAGCAGGTTGCCTGTTTAAACAGTGGAGGTTGAGGGGTCACGTGACGTGGCTAGCATCATGTGACACACACCGTGCGCCTGTCCCTGCTCATAGTCCAGGTAACGAGGACGTCAGCCGCTCAGAGGAAACGCGCTCCGTTGGCTCCTCTCCCCCTCCCTGTTTCTATGGAGACGGGGATGCCGGCCGCGTACATCGCCGGGTCCCCTCTCCACCTCTACACAAGAACGCCAGGTACAGGTTCCCTGTTGCAGACTGATCATTAAGTGGCGATGATAGCTGCATTTACAGCTCAAGCAATCATCTACTCTGTATGGGAAAGAACAATCACTTATGCACATTGGGAACAAGCATTTGTATTAATGCTCATTCCAAGTGAATGCCCCTATTCTCTGCCCATGTAAAAAAGGCCTTTTAGATTAGAAAGTCTTAAAAGGGTTGTGTCACTTCAGCAAATGGCATTTATCATGTAACATAGTAACATAGTTACATAATTTATCAGGCTGAAAAAAATCTGTCCACTCAGTTCAGTCTGTTATCCTGCAAGTTGATCCAGAGGAAGGCAACAAAACCCCTGTGAGGTAGAAGCCAATTTTCCCCACTTAAAGGGAAAACATTCCTTCCCGACTCCAATCAGGCAGTCAGAATAACTTCCTGGATCAATGACCCATCTATAGTGACTATAGCCTATTATATTATTACACTCCAGAAATACATCCAGGCACCTCTTGAACTCTTTTAGTGAATTCACCATCACCATCTCCTCAGAGAGTTCCATAGTCTCACTGCTCTTACTGTAAAGAATCCTCTTCTATGTTTGTGTACAAACCTTCTTTCCTCCAGACGCAGAGGATGTCCCCTCATCACAGTCCTGGGGATAAATAGATGACCCATTCCAGTTATTACTTTAGTTGCCCTCCTCTGAACCCTCTCCAGCTCTGCTATGTCTGCCTTGTTCCCAACTGTACACAGTACTTCATGTGTGGTCTGACTAGTGATTTGTAAAGTGGCAGGACTATGTTCTCATCACGGGCATCTATGCCCCTTTTGATGCAACCTATTATCTTATTTGCCTTAGCAGCAGTTGTCTGACATGGGTTTCTACAGTTTAGTTTTCTGTTATCTAAAATTTCTAAGTCCTTTTCCATGACAGTGTTACCCAGGGTTTCACCATTTAGTATGTACGGGTGACTTATTCTTTTCCATGAGCATAACCTTACATTTGTCAGTGTTAAACCTCATCTGCCACTTCTCTGCCCAAGCCTCCGACATAGCCAGATCCATCTGCAGCAGTGTATTGTCCTCTTCTGTGTTAATGACTTTACACAGGTTAGTACAAACTTCCTTTGTGGCACCCTGCTTTGTTAGGCCAAGGAGCCCTTTTTAAATAAAGAAGTGACTCTGCCCTGAGACAGAGCCACCGGGGATCACTGGACTCAGATCCTGAGTCACCCGAGCAGGGCAACCTAGGAACCAAGCAGCCGGAAAGGCAAGCTCCCGAAGGAGGACAGGGGATGAGCCCCAATGCCCGAAGGGCACGTGTGCACTAGCACTCAATAAATAGCTCCCGAAGGAGGATAGGGGATGAGCCCCAATGCCCGGAAGGCAACTGCGCACAAGCACTCAATGCGCTCAGTCTGGGACCAGCACAGGATACCCAGCTCTCAATCGGACCACGTGTGCCGAGTTCCGCGCCTCCCGGAGGAGCTTGCAGCCCAACACACAATGTGGCCTCCAAACACACACACTGGCGCACACTAGGGTTCCGCGCCTCCCGAAGGAGGTTGCAGCCCAACAAACACAACTCCTGCCTAGACCACAGACTACACCTAGTGTGCAACCAAGGTCCTAGTCACAAAGCAGAGCGACCGGGTCTCTAGCTTAGCAAAGCAACAACAAGGCACCGGCGCCTGCTGCCAATACTGAGGGGTTTTTATAGTGAAGCAACCAATTAACAGGGCGGTGCTTCCTGTGCAGGACTGGCGGATGTGACATCATCTGTAGCCTCGAAGTATGGGCACATGATCACCTCCTGGCGGAAGTGACATCACAGGCAGGGTCAAGGTCGGAGCTTATGACCACTTCCTGTGTCTGAACCAAAACAAAGTGTCTTAAAGCGACAGTGTCGTAATTAGACTACAAGCGCGCGCGTGCACGGCGTCGGTGCCCGCGCCTTACATGCTTATGCTGTTATAGGGTTCCCACCCCAGTAGTAATTTTTCAAAATAACAGCACTGTACAGTCATGGCCAAAAGTTTTGAGAATGACACAAATATTATATTTTCACATGATCTGCTGCCCTCTGGTTTTTATGTGTGTTTGTCAGATGTTTTTATCACATACAGAAATATAATTGCAATCATATTATGAGTAACAAAAGCTTATATCGACAGTTAGAATGAGTTAATGCAGCAAGTCAATCTTTGCAGTGTTGACCCTTCTTCAGGACCTCTGCAATTCTCCCTGGCATGCTCTCAATCAACTTCTGGACCAAATCCTGACTGATAGCAGTCCATTCTTGCACAATCAATGCTTGCATTTTGTCAGAATTTGTAGGTTTTTGTTTGTCCACCCGTCTCTTGATGATTGACCACAAGTTCTCAATGGGATTAAGATCTGGGGAGTTTCCAGGCCATGGACCCAAAATCTCTATGTTTTGTTCCCTGAGCCATTTAGTTATCACCTTTGCTTTATGGCAAGGTGCTCCATCATGCTGGAAAAGGCATTGTTGATCGCCAAACTGCTCTTGGACGGTTGGGAGAAGTTGCTCTCGGAGGACATTCTGGTACCATTCTTTATTCATGGCTGTGTTTTTAGGCAAGACTGTGAGAGAGCTGATTCCCTTGGCTGAGAAGCAACCCCACACATGAATGGTTTCAGGATGCTTTACAGTTGGCATGAGACAAGACTGGTGGTAGCGCTCACCTCGTCTTCTCCGAATAAGCTGTTTTCCAGATGTCCCAAACAATCGAAAAGGGGATTCATCAGAGAAAATGACTTTACCCCAGTCCTCAGCAGTCCACTCCCTGTACCTTTTGCAGAATATCAGTCTGTCCCTGATGTTTTTTTCTGGAGAGAAGTGGCTTCTTTGCTGCCCTCCTTGAGACCAGGCCTTGCTCCAAGAGTCTCCGCCTCACAGTGCGTGCAGATGCACTCACACCTGCCTGCTGCCATTCCTGAGCAAGCTCTGCACTGCTGGTAGCCTGATCCCGCAGCTGAAACACTTTTAAGAGACGTCCTGGCGCTTGCTGGTCTTTCTTGGGCGCCCTGGAGCCTTTTTGGCAACAATGGAACCTCTCTCCTTGAAGTTCTCAATGGGCGTCTCCTTCTCCCTGGCTGTAGCGCTGTCCAATCACAGTGGGGAGCGTCACAGTCAGGGAGGAAACCTTCTCCCTGACTGTGACGCTCTCCACTGTGATTGGATAGCGCTACAGCCAGGGAGAAGGAGATGCCCATTGAGAATCCCTGGCGTCTCCTCCTCCCTGTACCGATGCTATGCAATTTGCATAGCGCGCGCCGGATCTTCACAGGGGTGCAGCGGGCCAACGGAGCTGCGCCCCGAAAAAATTGTAAGTGCCCCCAACTCCCCGGCCCATGCCCTGTAAAAACTGCTAGTTAGTTAGCAGTGTGAGGACGCATGAAAGGTCCTCTTTAAGCTGATCACTCTTTATAACATTCTGGAGTATATGCAAATTGCCATTATAAAAACTGAAGCAGTAGACTTTGTAAAAATTAATATTTGTATCATTCTCAAAACTTTTGGCCATGACTGTAGACTGGAAACGTAAATTGCTTATTATTCTTTATTTTACGTGTAAACATTTTCGGCCAATACCTGGCCTTCCTCAGACACTATACCGCCTGGGTGTGCGAAATGGAGGTAGCCCTATGGAACGGCAGTCTGTAGGGAGAAGCGCCATGGCAATTTACGTTTCCAGTCTACAGTGCTGTTATTTTGAAAAATTTACACAGGTTAGCGTCATCTGCAAAAATGGATATTTTACTGTGCAAGCCTTCTACAAGATCATCTAATATATACAGATTAGTCTATGTGTGTGTGTGTATGTGTGTATGTCTGCCAAAGGAATTCGAACCGTCGCATTTACAATCATAGCGAAATGGAGGTAGCGCTATGGAACGGCAGTCTGTAGGGAGAAGCGCCATGGCAATTTACGTTTCCAGTCTACAGTGCTGTTATTTTGAAAAATTTACACAGGTTAGTGTCATCTGCAAAAATGGATATTTTACTGTGCAAGCCTTCTACAAGATCATCTAATATATACAGATTAGTGTATGTGTGTATGTCTGCCAAAGGAATCCGAACCGTCGCATTTACAATCATGAAATTTGGCACACAGGAACATCATGTGTCCGGGAAGGTTTAGTCCAGGACTTAACTCTCTAGGACGTATCATGAGATATTCCCAAAAAAATGCATTAGCCAATAGAAGCCTGCAGGTCTTCCTCTTCATATCCCAATTGCCATACACATAGTCACATGTCTCTTATCAGACAATAGAAACTCACAGGCCCTTAGTCTCCACATACACACAGTTTTACACCAGGTTTCCATAACAACCCAGCCATTTTTCTTCACTGCTGTAGGTCAGCTTTAAAGAGGCAGGTTGCTGTGGATGACACTGTTAAGGGAGCGGAATAGTGTGGAGGTCACAGTTAAGGGGGCAGGTAGGGGGCGTGGCCTAACCGTCATGGTGTGAAGACGCATGGCACCTCGGCTCCTCGGCAATCCTGAAGATATCCTGGCCATCCACTGCTTAATCAATAGCAGAAACACTCCTTCTGTGTCTCTAAAGCCTGGTGATCGGCAAGACGCTGCAGAAATCAAGCTTCCCCCTGCGCTGGTGTTGCTGGCGTGTTGCGGCCTATCCGGTGGCTCCTGTTCTTTCCTGCACGCCATCTTGCCTGGTGACTGCGGCCCGTTCCGCTGGGAGCGCTTACTGCGGTGAGGTCCGGAGGAGAGATACTGCATATTTACCGGCTGTCCTCCACGTCCTCCACATCCTCCAGTACCAGGATCTGTTGTGCGGGTGTGTGTCCTTCATCCGGGCGGTGCGCTGGAGGTGAGAGGCTTTGCGGCCCTGACAGGGAGTGAGAGGCCCTGCTTGGAGTAGGAATTCCCTATAACCTACCTGGAGGACGTCCTGGGCAGTGAACAGGCTGCTGTATCTGCCAAAGAGAGACCTAGAGGTTCAAGGTGTGAATACAGCTAGAGGGACCTTACATACATGGGAAAGAAAACTGGGAGCTCTGCCTCCTCTTCTACTCATAAGGGGTTGGTAGATGTCATGAGGCAGACAGATGAAATGGCTGAAGGCCCTTCTGATCAGCTAGAGGTCGACCTCAGTAAAATAATGACGGCTATTACAACTTGCCAGTCTACGCTCACTGCTAAGATAGATCATCTTCAATCGGATCTGACCTGTCTCCGCCATGATATCGATAAGATACGGGACAGAACCGCAGAGGTGGAGAGGCGTTTGGGTGAGGTGGAGGATGTGGCCCATCTAGGAGAAAATCATGTGCGAACCCTCCAACAACAGGTGAAGATCCTGCAGGCGAAGGTTGAGGATGTGGAGAACCGCAATAGGCGCAATAATGTGCGTATACTGGGGCTGCCAGAGAGAGTGGAGGGCCAAGCGCCTGAGATTTTTGGGGAGCGGTTGATTCAACAATGCTTGGCACCTATTACTCTGTCCTCTAGTTTCGTGGTGGAACGAGCACACAGATTACCCACTAGGCCCTTACCTCCGGGGGCTCCTGCACGGCCTTTTATACTAAAAGTCCTAAATTATCATGACAGAGATGCTATATTGGCGGCAGCTCGTACAATCAAAGAGATAAAGTTTGAGAATACAAGAATCTCTGCAATTTAGTAAAGGCGGCAATTTACTACTGTGAGAGCAAGGCTGCGGGAAAAGGGCATCAAATACGCCATGATATACCCTGCACGGCTCAGGGTCCAAGATGGGGACTCTACAAGATTCTTCTCTACTCCGGAGGATGCGTCCGACTGGCTGGACAAGAGAGGCTGATTACAGATGGAGTCTGGTTCACCTGAATCTTTGTTGCGATGGATGGCAACGTTACCAGGAGGAGTCGTTACCGCATAAGACACCCTTCTTGCCCTTTTTTTGAGTTCAGTGAAGAGGGCGTTGAAAGGGGGTGATTATTTGACGTTTTATGCTTTTCCTGGCGGGTTTCTTTGTGTTTGCAGAGAGTTAGCGTATCTACGCTTGTTTGGGCATGATAAGCTCAGATAGGTTGGGGAGGTCTGGGCAGGGTGGGGGGTTTATAACCGACTGGAGCTGGAGTCTTATGTTTTATATGTTCTTGTCTGTTTTGTGGTGTGAATGTGTGAGTGCTTGGCCCGGGTGTCCCTTAGTCCTCCTTCGACAAGAGGTTAATTTTTACCTTTGGTATGGCTACCTGCAGGTTTGTCTCCGGGAATGTCCGGGGGCTTAATGATAAAGTCAAGCGCTCTCTGGTCTTTAATTATTTGAAGAGTCATATCCCAGATGTGGTGATATTGCAGGAGACTCATCTGAGAGGGCGGAAGGTATTGACACTGAAAAGACCATGGGTGGGTTCAGTTTATCATTCAGTTTATAGTAATTATTCCAGAGGGGTTTCGGTGCTTATAGCAAAGGCGCTCCCATTTCAGTTGCACTCCGTTCAGATTGACATCTCCGGCCGTTATGTTATTATATCTGCGGCAGTGAGGGGATCGGATTATGTCATAGTGGGACTGTATGTCCCTCCTCCCTTTCAGAGATGTTTATTAGATGAGATAATGAGACGAGTTTCGATCCTTCCACTTGCCCCTCTTATTATCTTGGGGGATTATAATGCGGTCTTGGATCCAAATGCTGATAGACTCCGCCCCCAGCAGGTTCATAACAAGGCACTTAGTAACTGGGCAGAAGCCCATAATCTAACTGAGGGGTGGAGATATTTGCACACAGATAGACGCCAATACTCTTGTCATACACCTGCTTCTGACTCGCTATTGCGCATAGATCTGGTATTTGTGAATCAAGAGATGTTAGCACTGTTGAGGTGGGTGGAATATTTGCCTAGAGGCATATCGGACCATGCCAGACTTTTGGTAATTATTACTCAACAGGTTGCACCCCCAGAAAGACAGTGGCTCCTTAATTCTAAGTGGTTAGAGGTCTTACCGGTGGTTTGGGCTGCCCAACAATGTGTGACCAAGTACTGGACAGTTAATGAGGGTTCCTCAGATCCCATACATGAGTGCGAGGTATGCTTATCAGTGCCATTGCGACATACAGGAGAGAATTGGGGGTCACGCGCACTCGGTTGGAGGCAGACCTAGTAGCTGGAGAGGAGGAATATATCAAGAACCCAAATGATAGAACTCGTAGTCAATGGCTGGAGGCACATCGGCACATGACTCTTCATCTAGTAGAGTATACCCAAAAAAGGTTCCTGTTTCAGAAACAGGTTATTTTTTCGGATGGTGATAAAAATGGGAAGGCTTTAGCGTATCTGGCAAAAAGTGAATCGCAGCAGACGGTGGTATCGTCATTAATTAATAAGATGGGGGAGCGGTTTAGTGAACCCAGTGATATATGTAGTCAGTTCGCTCAGTATTACACCGATTTGTATGAATCTAGATCTTTACATTCGCCTGAGAATCTACAGGCCTTCCTGAATGCCATCAAACTTACACCATTGTCCTTGTCAGATAGGGATTACTTGGGGGCCCCAATTACAGTTGGGGAGGTTGAAGCGGCGATCCGAAGTATGTCTATGGGGAAGTCCCCTGGTCCGGACGGCTTTCCCCTGGAGTGGTATAGGCTGGATGTGGAAGGTCATAGCTCTCGACTACTCAAGTTGTTTGAGTTTGCCTATCGGCATGGCAGCCATTGCCTCTCTTGACAACGAGAAGGCATTCGACTCGGTCGAATGGCAGTTTATATGGGAGACGTTGGCCTGCCTAGAATTTCCCCAGACTTTCATTAAGTGGGTACAATTGCTATACCAGGCGCCTACTGCGAGAATCAGAGTGAATGGGCACTTATCTCGCCCTTTTCAACTTCATAGGGGCACTAGGCAGGGTTGTCCGCTCTCACCCATGTTGTTCACTATCATTATGGAGCCCCTCACTCAGTTGATCAACTCTTGCACACTGATTGAAGGTTGGACAATTGCAGGGATACAGGAGAAACTGTCATTGTACGCCGATGACACGCTAGTACATCTGGCGGACCCAGGACCTTCGCTAGAGGTATTACTAGAGACAGTCAATACTTACGGGACCTATTCAGGACTAAAGGTGAATTGGGCGAAGTCCAGTCTCTGTCTTATTGATGGAGAGGATGAGGTGGGGGTGACCCCGCATTCTAACTTGAGGATAGTGAACCAGTTTGTGTATTTGGGGATTGTAATTCATAGGAACCCTAAACTATTTTATCAACTAAATATAATACCTACTATGGAGTATATTACACGTAAAATTCAGGCTTGGGAGAATTTTCCGATATCACTAGTGGGCCGCATAAACACTGTGAAAATGGTTTTGTTGCCTAAGCTATTATATGTATATAGAGCGGCACCGATAAAGATTCCTAAAGCTCACTTTATGTCTATAGATCGCTGTGGTGGTCTCTATTAAGGGGGTAGGGAACAGTTGAGGTCACAGTTAAGGGGATGGTCCGCTATGGAGGTCAGTGTTAAGCGGGGTGATGTAGAGGTCACTTTTAATTGGGAAGGGTGTTGTGGAGGTCACATTTTAAGGTCACTGTTAAGGGAGGAGGTTATTGTGGAAATCACTGTTAATGAGACAAGGTACTGTGTAGGTCACTAATAAAGGGGCGGTCGCTGTGGAAGTCACTGTTAAAGGGGCAGACTGTTGTGGAGGTCCCATTTTAAGGAGACGGGGCAATGTGGGGGGGGTCAGTGTTAAGGGGTGGGGGGCTGTGGAGGTCACTGTTAAAAGGGAAGGGTACTGTAGATGTCACTGTTATAGTATAGGATACTGTCGATATCTTTTAACGACACACACAAACATTAGATCAAATATATCCGTGCAAAGCCGGGTCCATCTGTTGGTAATAAATATATTGAAGAGAATAGGGCCCAATACTGACCCCTGTGGTACCCCACTAGTGACAGTGACCCAATCTGAGTGTGTACCATTAATAACCACCCTCTGTTTTCTATGACTATGACAGTTATTCACCCACATACAGACATTTTCTCCCAGTCCAAGCATTCTCATTTTATATACTAACCTTTTATGTGTTACAGTATCAAATGCTTAAAGATATATGACATCCATTAATTTGCCGTAGTCAAGTCTAGAACTGACCTCCTCATAGAAACTGATTAAATTAGTTTGACCGATCCCTCATGACATGATATGATATGGCGTTATTTGCTTATTTTCATTGAGGTACTCCAAGATAGAAAACCTTCAAAAAGTTTACCCAGGACAGATGTTACTGGCCTATAGTTTCAAGGCTCTGTTTTTGGACTCTTTTTCAATATTGGCACCAAATTTGCTATGCGCCAATCCTGTGGAACACTCCCTGTCAATATAAAGTCCTTAAATATCAGAAATAAGGACCTGACTATGACATTACTTAATTCTCTTAGGAAATGGAGGTGTATGCAATCTGGTCCCGGCGATTTGTCTAGTTTGTACTTATTCCTGTACTTCTTCCTGGGTCAGACAGGGCACTTTTAATGGGGAATTTGCTTTTACATTCTGCATTTCATCTGACAGTTTATTCTCCTTCGTAAATACAGTGGAGAAAAAAATATTTAATAGCTTTGCTTTCTCCTAATCACTCTCTGCAATTCCCGCCCCATTGCTTTGTAAAGGGCCAACACATTCAGATTTGTGCTTTTTACCATTTATATAATTGAAGAACATTTTAGGGTTAGTTTAACTCTCTTTGGCAATTAATCTCTCGGCCTCTAGTTTGGCTGCTTTTATTTGTCTTTTACATATTCTATTTTTTTCCTTATAGTTTTTCAATGCTTCCTCACTACCCTCCTGTTTTAGTGATTTAAATGCTTTCTTTTTGTCATTTATTTCTTTTTTTTACCTTTCTATTAATCCAAATAGTTTTTTCTTGTTCCTTAACCTTTTATACCCATAAAGTATGTACTTCTTACAATTAAATGTTAGGATACTTTTAAAAATATCCCATTTCGTGGCTCTATTTAGTTAGGGCTATGGCCTCTCTTAGATGGCTGAATTTAGTTTTTTTGAAGTTTGGTATTTTTGTTCCTCCCTGAAGAAACACTGTTTTGAATGACAATTGGAAGGTTATTACTTTATGGTCACTATTTCCCAGGTGTCCACCAACCTGCACATCTGTTGTTTTGTCAGGTCTATTGGTTAATACTAAGTCCAGTGGGGCCCCTCTAGTCGGATCCTGAACCAGTTCGGAAAGGTAATTGCCTTTGGTTATTGCCAAGAACCTGTTTTCTTTATCAGATGTGCAGGTTTCAGTTTACCAGTCTATATCTGGGTAGTTCAAGTCCACCATAATAACGACCTCATTATGATTTGCCGCCTCCTCTATTTCGTTTAGTAGAAGATTTTCTGTGGACTCTGGTATATTAGGTGGCTTATAACAAACTCCTATTAGTATTTTATTATTGTTTTTGCCTCCATGTATTTTTACTCCACATGTTCATGTCCCTCACTTATACTTTCCCGGAGTGTTAGACAGGACTTCCCTCCCCTTCTCTGGTTTTGGTGACCCTTTCTAAACAGACTGTAACCCTTTACGTTAACTGCCCAGTCATAGCTATCATCCAGCCATGTCTCAGTTACAGTGCCTTGCGAAAGTATTCGGCCCCCTGGAACTTTTCAACCTTTTGCCACATTTCAGGCTTCAAACAAAAAGATATAACATTTTACATTTTTGGTGAGGAATCAACAACAAGTGGGTCACAATTGTGAAGTGGAACGAAATTTATTGGATCATTTAAACTTTTTTTGTAATAATAAAACTGAAAAGTGGGGCGTGCAAAATTATTCATCCCATTTACTTTCAGTTAA
Organism: Rhinella marina; assembly: GCA_900303285.1. Lineage (NCBI taxonomy): Eukaryota > Metazoa > Chordata > Amphibia > Anura > Bufonidae > Rhinella > Rhinella marina. The sequence goes on from ONZH01030293.1 coordinate 16,951, forward strand.
AAAAACTCACTTCAGAAGTTCATTGAGGATCTCTGAATGATCCAATGTTGTCCTAAATGACTGATGAAGATAAATAGAATTCAACTGTGTGTAATCAAGTCTCCGTATAAATGCACCTGCTCTGTGATAGTCTCAGGGTTCTGTTTAAAGCACAGAGAGTATCATGAAGACCAAGGAACACACCAGGCAGGTCCGTGATACTGTTGTGGAGAAGTTTAAAGCCGGATTTGGATACCAAAAGATTTCCCAAGCTTTAAACATCTCAAGGAGCACTGTGCAAGCGATCATATTGAAATAGAAGGAGTATCAGACCACTGCAAATCTACCAAGACCCGGCCGTCCCTCTAAACTTTCATCTCAAACAAGGAGAAGACTGATCAGAGATGCAGCCAAGAGGCCCATGATCACTCTGGATGAACTGCAGAGATCTACAGCTGAGGTGGGAGAGTCTGTCCATAGGACAACAATCAGTCGAACACTTCACAAATCTGGCCTTTATGGAAGAGTGGCAAGAAGAAGGCCATTTCTCAAAAATATCCATGAAAAGTCTCGTTTACAGTTTGCCACAAGCCATCTGGGAGAAAAACCAAACATGTGGAAGAAGGTGCTCTGGTCAGATGAAACCAAAATCAAACTTTTTGGAAACAATGCAAAACGATATGTTTGTCTTAAAAGCAACACAGCTCATCAAGCTGAACACACCATCCCCACTGTCAAACATGGTGGTGGCAGCATCATGGTTTGGGCCTGCTTTTCATCAGCAAAAATAAACGTATCCAGGTCTTAGAATGGCCAAGTTAAAGTCCAGAGCTGAAAACTGCTGTTCACAAACACTCTCCATCCAACCTCAAAGAGCTCAAGCTGTTTTGCAAGGAAGAATGGGCAAGAAGTCAGTCTCTAGATGTGCAAAACTGATAGAGACATACCCCAAGCGACTTGCAGCTGTAATCGCAGCAAAAGGTGGCGCAACAAAGTATTAATGCAAGGGCGCTGAATAATTTTGCACGCCCCACTTTTCAGTTTTATTATTACAAAAAAACAGTTTAAATGATCCAATAAATTTCATTCCACTTCACAATTGTGACCCACTTGTTGTTGATTCTTCACCAAAAATTTAAAATGTTATAGCTTTTTGTTTGAGGCCTGAAATGTGGCAAAAGGTTGAAAAGTTCCATGGGGCCGAATACTTTCGCAAGGCACTGTATTCCCACTATGTCATAGTCTTCCTCACACATCACTAATTCCAGTTCCCCAGTTTTATTGGTCAGGCTTCTGGCATTAGTGTACATACAATTAAGAGGTTTATATATAATGTATATATGTTTTTTACCCTACACCTTTCCTTATGTACTGTTCTAGTCCCTCCTTTCATTCCTCCCCCAATTCTATTACCTTGCCCGTTCTCTATCTGCACTATCTTCCCCTCCTATAATGTCATCCCCACCCCCCCAAAAAAAAACAGCTGCCACTTCCCCATTGAGGTGCAGCCCTACAATAGAGCCTGTAGCCGACAGAGAAGTCAGCACAGTTTATCAGGAACTCAAACCTTTCCTTACTACACCAGTTCTTGAGCCACTTGTTTATCTCCCTAATCTCCCACTACCTTTCTGGTGTGGCTCGTGGTACAGGTAAAACACTACCTTGGAGGTCCCTACCCTAAACTTGTGACCAAAATCCCTAAAATCATTTTTAAGGATGCTCCACCGATCTCTAACTTTGTCATTGGTTCCAATATGGACCATGACTGCTGGATCTTCTCCAGCCCCTGCCAGTAATCTGCCAACCCGATCCGCGATGTGTTGAACTCAAGCGACAGGAAGACAACACACCGGTCTTTGCGACAGATCGCCCTAACTGTACCCTTAATAATTGAGTCTCCCATTACCAGCACCTGTCTGGCCTGCCCTGCTCTCCTGGTCCCCTGCTTACTGGAGCCGACATTCCCCTGAATGGCAGAGAAAGTGTCTAGCTGTAGCAGTTCTCTCCCTGAACTGACATCCCCCTCATCTGCCAACCTTGCAAACTTGTTGGGGTCTGTCCGATCAGGGCTAGCCTTCCTGGCACTCTTCTCTCTACCCCGCTTTCTAAAGGGCTCTTTCACATGAGCGGATGCCGTGCGGGTAATCCACTGCGTGAAAGAGAGCCAAGCCACGTTCCGGACAGCAGAGACACGGAGCATTAACATGATTGATAATGCTCCGTGCCTTTCTGTGACCTTTTTACTACAAAATCACAGTGACAACTTTATCTCACTGATTTTGTAGTAAAAAGATCATAGAGAGGCACAGAGCATTATCAATCATGTTAATGCTCTGTGTCTCTGCTGTCCGGAAGGGGGCTTGGCTCTCTTTCACGCAGTGGATTACCCGCACGGCATCCGTTCGTGTGAAAGAGCCATAACTGTTATCCAGCTATCTACCTCACTTTCCTGAACCTCCATGCTACCACCCTCCCTCACATCTACCCCATAGACTCAGTGAGCAGCAAACTCTTTTCCAAATTGTCAAAGCTTCTTGGTGTTGAAATTCACTCGGTTAGATACACAATGTGCGATTCCAAACGGGCAATTTGCTTACATTTTGAACAAATATATGCACCCTCGAGCGGCTGTTCGAGGACTGCATACATTAGTCAAAATGTGCATTGGACTGCGCTGTCTATAATTGAACACATAATAAATGGGGATTACACAAGAAAAGAGTAAAAATACAATACAGTGCATTGATAAGGGCCCGTTCACACGACCGTGTGAATTGGTCCACATCTATTCCGCAATTTTGCGGAATAGATGCGGCCCCATTCACTTCAATGAGAGAGGGCAGCCGCGGCGCCCTCTCTCATTGAAGTGAATGGGGCCGCATCTGCAAGAAAAAATAGAACATGTCCTATTCTTGTCTGCAATAGCGGTCAAGAATAGGCATTTTGAATGGGGTGCCGGACCGTGTGTTCCACAAATTGCGGGACACACACTGGCCGGCATCCCTGCTTTTGCGGATCCTCATTTTTGAACAGCCCCTAAGTCTCCTCCTAAATTCCCTGAACTTCAAGTCACTTAATCTAAAGTCACACACTTAATACAAATACACACTGGAAATCAAACACATTAACGCTCACGAACTTGCGTTGTTTGTCCCAAACATCTTCAAACCAGGCTGCTTTTTTCCTCTAGATTCAAAGGACTGAGCTGACCTCAAGACTGGCTATTTAACTTCTAATTAGATAGTCACACCCTAATTACTCACCTATGCAACACCCTAGAGAAGGAAGATACTAATCACAGTATACTCTCAGCTTGTAAGGCGCGGGCACCGACGCCGTGCACGCGCGCGCTTGCAGTCTAATTGCGACACTGTCGCTTTAAGACATTGTGTTTTGGTTCAGACACAGGAAGTGGTCATAAGCTCCGACCTTGATCCTGCCTGTGATGTCACTTCCGCCAGGAGGTGATCAGGTGCCCATACTTCGAGGCTACAGGTGATGTCACATCCGCCAGTCCTGCACAGGAAGCACCGCCCTGTTAATTGGTTGCTTCACTATAAAAACCCCTCAGTTTCAGCAGCAGGCGCCGGTGCCTTGTTGTTGCTTTGCTAAGCTAGAGACCCGGTCGCTCTGCTTTGTGACTAAGACCTTGGTTGCACACTAGGTGTAGTCTGTGGTCTAGGCAGGAGTTTTGTGTGTTGGGCTGCAACCTCCTTCGGGAGGCGCGGAACCCTAGTGTGCGCCAGTGTGTGTGTTTGGAGGCCACATTGTGTGTTGGGCTGCAACCTCCTCCGGGAGGCGCGGAACTCGGAACACGTGGTCCGATTGAGAGCTGGGTATCCTGTGCTGGTCCCAGACTTGAGCGCATTGAGTGCTTGTGCGCATTTGCCTACCGGGCATTGGGGCTCATCCCCTATCCTCCTTCGGGAGCTCATTATTGTGTGCTTGTGCACACGTGCCTTCGGGCATTGGGGCTCATCCCCTGTCCTCCTTCGGGAGCTTGCCTTTCCGGCTGCTTGGTTCCTGGGTTGCCCTGCTCGGGTGACTCAGGATCTGAGTCCAGTGATCCCCGGTGACTCTGTCTCAGGGCAGAGTCACTTTATTATTTAAATAAGGGCTCCTTGGCCTAACAGTAGACACCGGCCAGGGATCCGCCGGTGCTATGTCTCTGACTCCCTCCATGCAGGCATACGTCAAACTATGGGAACAACGCATGCAGGAGATGGAGCAACGTGCTGCCGCCATCTCAGCGTCTAGCACGGAATTGCTGTCCACCTTAGACCGTCGGTTGCAGGCCGTGGAGCAGCAGGCTGCCACTACTTCCCACTCCGCTGCTGCTTCGGTGTGTCCACAGGTTCCCGTGGCGATTCACCGACCGCCTAAATTACCTCTTCCCGTACGATTCTGTGGGGAACAGCAGGAGTGTCGGGGATTCTTAAGCCAGTGCCTGATCCACTTTCAATTGAACCCGGACAGTTTTTTGGATGACCACACCAAAGTGGCATTCATAATATCCCTCTTATCCGGGCAGGCACTGGCTTGGGCTACCCCTCTATGGGAGAGAGTGGATCCTTGTGTGGTTTCCCTACCTCTCTTTTTGTCCTGCTTTAGAGAGGTGTTCCAGGGTCCTGATCCTCTGGCTACCACCAGCTCCTGTCTCCTGGAGCTACGCCAGGGAACGGACTCGGTTTCACAATACGCCATCCGTTTCCGAACCCTGGCGTCCGAGTTGGCATGGCAAGATGCGCCCTTGCTAGCGATCTTCTCCGCCGGCCTAAGTCCATCCATCAAGGACAAGCTGGCTGGTAGAGAGAGACCAGGTACTCTTCGTGGTCTCATCGATCTGGCCATAAGGATTGACCGCCGTCTGTCCGAACGCCGTCTCGAGCAAGCTACTGAGCAGAGACAGGGTCGGCTGGCTCCGGTGTTTTCCAGGCCTGTGGTTCCCCCTGAAGAACCTATGGAGATAGACAGACTCGGTCCCCGCAGGTCTGGGGTGGTTTGCTATTTTTGTAGGAGACCAGGCCACATTGCTCCCCATTGTCCTCAGAAGTCGGGGAGACGGGCGCACCTAGGGTCAGTGGGAGATATTCCCCTAGGTGAGATCGTACAAACCTCCACAAAATGCACATTCCCTGTCTCGATCAGTGTAAATGGTAAGATCACGCCAACCAGAGCCTTTATTGATTCCGGTGCTTCCGGTAACTTTATTTCACGTAAGTGGACCCAGAAGCTCGGAATTCCTATCAAACCTCTGGCCACCAGTATGAACATCACTGTGGTGGACGGCTCCGAATTAGGCAGGTGCATCACACACCGCACAGTTCCTGTCGAGATCCAGATAGGAGCCTTACATAAGGAGACCATTTCACTCCTAGTATTACCTCAGTCTGTGGACCCAATCCTATTGGGCCTTCCATGGCTGAGACTACACGCTCCCACACTGGATTGGACCACCAGTGAAGTCAAGCAGTGGGGTCCTTACTGTCAGGACAAGTGCATGACGAGGGTGATCTCTGTAGAGACACCGCCCCTCCCAGCCGAGCTTCAGGGGTTACCTTCACAATACGCGGCTTTTGCTGACGTCTTCTGTAAGAAGGGGGCAGACACTCTACCCATACATCGTCCCTACGACTGTGCCATCGAGTTGGTACCAGGGTCTACTCCGCCCCGTGGTAGAGTGTACCCTCTGTCTGTACCGGAGACCGAAGCTATGTCAGCTTATATAAAAGAGAACCTTGAGAAGGGGTTCATACGAAAATCCAGTTCCCCTGCTGGGGCTGGTTTCTTTTTCGTTTCTAAAAAAGATGGGTCCTTGCGACCGTGTATTGACTATAGGGGCCTTAACGACATCACCGTAAAAAATAAATATCCGCTTCCTCTCATCTCCGAATTATTTGATCGGTTTCAGGGCGCAACGGTCTTTTCCAAACTAGACCTGCGCGGGGCATATAACCTGATCCGTATTCGTGAGGGAGATGAGTGGAAAACCGCATTTAACACCAGAGACGGTCATTATGAATACCTGGTTATGCCCTTTGGCCTCTGTAATGCCCCAGCGGTGTTTCAGGACTTCCTGAACGACATATTTAGGGATCTCTTGACTACCGCTGTGGTGGTGTACTTGGACGACATTCTGGTGTTTTCTCGCGACTTATCTACCCACAGGCGCATGGTGAAGGAGGTGTTGCACCGCCTTCGGAGTAACCATTTGTACGCCAAATTAGAGAAGTGCGAGTTCGAGAAAACCCAGTTGGCCTTTCTTGGCTACATTGTTTCTGCACAGGGGCTTCAAATGGACCCCGATAAATTCAGGTCCATCATGGCTTGGCCCAAACCGCAGTCTTTAAAGGCGGTCCAGAGGTTTCTGGGGTTCGCCAATTATTATAGGAAGTTCATTCCCCATTTCTCTTCTCTGGTGTCCCCTCTCACTGCATTGACTCGCAAAGGGGCTAATCCTTGTAAATGGTCGTCGGAGGCGGAGCATGCCTTCATTGCGCTGAAGGAGGCCTTCCTGTCGGCCACAGTGATTCATCGCCCAGACCCCCAACGCCCCTTCTTCGTGGAGGTGGATGCGTCATCTGTAGGGGCTGGAGCTTTTCTCTACCAAAAGGATGGCAAAGGGACTAAACTGTCCTGTGGCTTTTTCTCCAAGGCCTTTAATCCTGCTGAGCAGAATTATTGCATAGGAGATCGGGAACTACTGGCTATCAAACTGGCCTTGGAGGAATGGAGACATCTCCTGGAGGGGGCCAGGTTTCCCGTTGTGATCTTCACTGATCACAAGAATCTCTTGTATCTCCAATCTGCTCAGAGGCTTAACGCTCGACAAGCGAGATGGGCTCTTTTCTTTTCTCGTTTTAATTTTGTTTTACACTTCGTGAACGGGGACAAGAATGTCAGAGCGGATGCTTTGTCCCGCTCTTTTGATGCCCATGGTACTGAGCCTGAGGTTTGTCCCATCATCCCTGCAGAAAAGCTTCTACCTGTGAACCCTATTGGTCTGCGCCAGCTACCTCCGGGTAAGACGTACGTGCCACCCACTCGCAGAGAGGAGATCCTCTCTTGGGGCCATAATTCTCGTCTGGCTGGACACCCAGGTCCCAAAAGAACGATGGAATTAATTTCTCGGCACTATTGGTGGCCAGGTCTCAGTCGGGATGTTCGGGCTTTCACCCTGGGTTGCACCTCCTGTGCCCGGAACAAGCCGGTCCGCCAGAGACCTTCGGGCTTGTTGATGCCCCTGCAAGTCCCTGAGAGTCCCTGGCAGGACATCGCCATGGACTTCGTAACGGGGCTTCCTTCCTCGGAAGGAAATACCGTGGTCTGGATCGTTACTGATCTATTTTCCCACGTATGCCACTTTGTTGCGCTGCCAGGGTTGCCTTCTGCGCCTCACTTGGCGGGATTATTTTTTCGCCACATCTTTCGTTTGCATGGGTTACCAAGGCGAATTATTTCCGACAGAGGTCCTCAGTTTGCAGCTAGGTTTTGGAGGGAGCTGTGCCAGCTACTGGGGGTTGATGTGGATCTTTCTTCGGCTTTTCACCCTCAAACTAATGGCTTGGCAGAAAGACTCAACCAATCCCTCCAAATTTACTTGCGACATTTTATTTCCGCAAGGCACGATAACTGGTCTGAGCTGTTGGCCTGGGCAGAGTTTGCAGCAAATAATTCTGTGTCCGATGCTGTGGGGAAAACCCCCTTCTTTGTCCAGAATGGACAACACCCCCGCCTTCCTCTTCCTTTGCCCGTCACGGCAGAGATGCCCGCTGTTGCAGATTTCGCCGCACATCTGCGATTTGTCTGGCAACAGACCCAGTCCTCCTTGGAGGCTTCCAAGACCAAAATGAAGCATCATGCTGATCGCAGACGTTCCAGCGGTCCGGAGTTCGCGCCTGGAGATCTGGTCTGGCTTTCCTCAAAATACATTCGGCTCCGAGTGGCGTCTTTGAAATTTGCGCCCCGTTTTCTCGGTCCTTTTCGGGTACTGTCCCGAATTAACCCAGTCACCTATCGTATTAAACTGCCTCTGTCATGGAGAGTTGTAAATTCCTTTCATGTCTCTCTTCTCAAACCTGTGCGGCTGAATAGGTTCTCTCCTCCTTTACAAGAGGAGTCTGAAACCGTTGAGGCCGAGTACGAGGTACGGGAGATCCTTGACTCTAGGACTATACGAGGTGTCACGTCCTATCTGGTGGACTGGGTGGGATTCGGTCCTGAAGAACGGACCTGGGAGCCAGAGGATAATTTGAATGCCCCAGATCTGATTGCGGCCTTTTGGAGGAGGAGGGGGGGCCCTGAGGGGGGGGTACTGTAAGGCGCGGGCACCGACGCCGTGCACGCGCGCGCTTGCAGTCTAATTGCGACACTGTCGCTTTAAGACATTGTGTTTTGGTTCAGACACAGGAAGTGGTCATAAGCTCCGACCTTGATCCTGCCTGTGATGTCACTTCCGCCAGGAGGTGATCAGGTGCCCATACTTCGAGGCTACAGGTGATGTCACATCCGCCAGTCCTGCACAGGAAGCACCGCCCTGTTAATTGGTTGCTTCACTATAAAAACCCCTCAGTTTCAGCAGCAGGCGCCGGTGCCTTGTTGTTGCTTTGCTAAGCTAGAGACCCGGTCGCTCTGCTTTGTGACTAAGACCTTGGTTGCACACTAGGTGTAGTCTGTGGTCTAGGCAGGAGTTTTGTGTGTTGGGCTGCAACCTCCTTCGGGAGGCGCGGAACCCTAGTGTGCGCCAGTGTGTGTGTTTGGAGGCCACATTGTGTGTTGGGCTGCAACCTCCTCCGGGAGGCGCGGAACTCGGCACACGTGGTCCGATTGAGAGCTGGGTATCCTGTGCTGGTCCCAGACTTGAGCGCATTGAGTGCTTGTGCGCATTTGCCTACCGGGCATTGGGGCTCATCCCCTATCCTCCTTCGGGAGCTCATTATTGTGTGCTTGTGCACACGTGCCCTTCGGGCATTGGGGCTCATCCCCTGTCCTCCTTCGGGAGCTTGCCTTTCCGGCTGCTTGGTTCCTGGGTTGCCCTGCTCGGGTGACTCAGGATCTGAGTCCAGTGATCCCCGGTGACTCTGTCTCAGGGCAGAGTCACTTTATTATTTAAATAAGGGCTCCTTGGCCTAACACAGCTGCTATGCAATAAACCTGGCAGCAAAAGCAAGTCACAGTGTATAAACTAGACTACACTGCTCTGACTTGGTATAGAGTACAATAAAGTCAGGCACAGCCACTCAGCACACAAATAATTTAGCTCTCACAAATACTCCCTTATGTAATCTAGAGTCACACACTTAATACAAACACACACTTGAAATCAAACACACGAACACTCACAAACTCGCGTTGTTTGTCTGCTTGTATAAACTGACTGCCTTTGTTCTTCTGGATTGTAAAGAAAGTTAATACAAGGCACTTATTAATGTATTGTGATTGTCCATATTGCTTTCCATCAAACTATACACTGCTTGTTTCCATGGCCACCCTGCAATCCAGCAGTGGTGGCTGTGCTTGCACATTGTAGGAAAAGCCACAGGCCTCTCTGGCGGCTGGGATCGTGGGAAAGCACATATGCTGGCTCTTGCATGTGCAAGCATAGCCACTGCTGCTGGATTGCAGTGTGGTTGTAACTATGGAAACAAGCAGTGAATAATGTGATGGAAAATTTAATTTAGCCAGCAAAGGAAGCAATATGGACAATCACAATACATTAGTAAGTGCGCTGTATTAACTTTGTGTACATGATAAATGGCATTTGCGGAAGTGAGACAACCTCTTTAATAGAGATGAGCGAATCGATTTGTCGATTTGTTGATTCGTATCGAATCTTGGGATTTTTTAGCTGCGAAGCAAATCCGAATATTAGGTGCTTCGCTTCTGCTTTGTACGCATTCGCTACGTAGTTTTTCCTATCAATTATACGCTATTGTTACGTATAAGTTACTCTATGCGCTGTTGCGTACAAATTCAATTGATTTGCGATGCAGACTCCTCCCTGGTAGCCCCGCCCCCTTCTCCACCGCGCGAGGAAGACGAGGCAACTCAGGAAATTAAGATGGCGACACAGCGAGGTCCTGACTGGGGAGCCATGGTGTGGGGCAACGACCCTTATGAGGAGAAGGAACCGGAGGAGATCTTCGTCTCTCAATATGTCCGGCAGCCTAAGAAGTCGGTTGAGGTGCCCGCTGAGGTGTTCACTCCGCTGGCTGACACAGCGGAGGCGGCAGGAGTTCCCGCTCCGCAGCGGAAGGACTACTCCCTTCGTCAAAATTCTATGGTCCCCGAGGCTGCTTTAACCAAGTTGCGCAGACGTGAGCCTCATCCCTTTTTTACCCCTTTTCAGGTTATTGGGAAGCCCCTTGAAAGATGTTTTTTTAAGGAACTTTTGGATTACAATTTTACCTATGTGGATTACAAATTGCAACTGAGTTTGGGACTCTGCTCCAGTTCTATGACAAGCATCAGAAAGAAGAAAAGAGACTTAAACGTGTCCGTGAGCATACTAGGTAGGTGATATTTAAAATGCTTACATTATACATCTAATGTATTTGCACTATATTGTTTGTACTAGATTGTTTGCACTAATTTTTTTACCTTTCAGCAACGTTTTCAAGTATGTTGCCCATTGTGTGTATTTCTTTACAGGTACCGCAATGGGTCCTCATATTCACTTTATTGTATGGTGGATGGTTGTACTATGCCCAAAGCCGGATAGACAGCACCTTACTTGTTCTACCTCAAATATACATACTGCCTCTGAGGGCGATTTCAGATCTGACCATTTACACTGGATCTGGCCCGGGGTCCGCAAGGTGTCAAAACGATGGCGCAAGCCTCGAATCACCTGCTCGGTCACCTCCTTTTTATGCTGGTTTGGGTGGCGGTGTGTGCCATCGTAAATCGTAATCCTGGCGGTGCATCAGCCAGACTATGTATTTCAGCTGTGCAGCAGAGCTAAATGATGAGGATCGTCTGGATGCCATTTTTGAATATTCGCTCTGCCTCTGAGGAGTGCACACCGCGGCCTCTTGTTGTACGTGCCTGCGTATTACGTAATCGCGTAGACAATAGTACGCTGAGGATTCGTAAGCTATTTGTACGCTCATGCGTACGTCTTCTAAGAAGTTGCGTACATTTTTTAACTGTACGTTCGTTATTAGTGCGCGAATGTTCGCTAATAGCACATAATAACGTATATTTTGTACGCAAATACAACTAATCTATTCGTCGAATATATGAATCTTAGGAAAACTTCGGCGAATGTTCGGCGAAAAATTTTTTTAATGATTCGCTCATCTGTACTCTTTAATGCGTACCTCAGTTTTCCAAAAAAGTTTGCATAATGGCTGTGCTTCTTTGTACAATCATAACTGTGAAGGAGCAGTTATGTTTGGGCTTCACCATTTTTTTTCAGCCATATTATTCCCTATTTCAGCTGCATAGCTAGATGCATTTCATTCAAAAGCAGAGGGTTTCTCCCTTCTGCCAGCCCTGTACTGCTGTGAAACCCTTTCCCTTGCTTCCCACTATGTTTGTTTTCAGCTCTGGAGCTCACAGAACAGATAAGAATAGATAGATTTGTTTTATCAGGCTCATGATCTCAGCTAGCCCAGACACTTCCTCTCAGCCGTCTTCTGATGGATCCTGCCTGACAAGAGGCAGTAGACTGCAACTTAAGTGGCCATGACTTCAGTTTTTTTTTCAGGTGGATGCAGACATATTTTTTAAATAAAGGGATTTAAAAATCTTCTAGTTGCATCATTCTCTGTTAAATGAAATGAAATTGTGTGAAAGGAGAGTGACTCTTTAGGGCCCGTTCACACGGCCGTCTGAACGGGGCCTAAAACTGTACCAGTGGCTGATCCTGTATGATAAATCTGGTACATTGTCTATTCTAACTTTGCACCACTTATTTGTTGGCTTTGAGTACTCTAACAAAAATAAATCATATTTTTAGAGTATTTTTTGGTAAATGATGTGGCCGCTTTCCCTTTTGCTAAGCCTAGCTAAGAGTTAAAAAGTGAATCAAACTGCCTAAAAAACTTAAATGTGGTACACAGCAGGTATGCCAGTTTTTTTTTATGCAAATTGCACCAGAACTGTGATGCATTTTCATAATCTGCCCGATTGGGCCTCCTGTATTAAAATTTTTATTAGAACCAAACCAAAGTATACAGCTTACAGGCACAGTCATTTTAGAGCGTATACAATGCAAGTGAACTATTTCATTCTAAAAATATTTTATTTTTGCCTTTTTTACAATAACCTTATACAATCTTCATGTTTAAATATATGGAAAAATATACTTTGTATAATTAAAAAAATACAAACAACATTCAGTAAAAATTCTGACAAACAATAAATTATCAATAAATAAATTGCATAAATATGTATTTACACTTAAAATAATATTAATAATAAGAATAACAATAATAATAATAATAGTAACAACAATACATTCATAAATAAGTACTCTGTAACGTCATTTCTTGTCAGGCATCCCTACGTTTAGCGCTTGTATTATAGTTGCAACACCTGAACCTCCACTATTCTGCAGAAGTCAGATCATGATAGAACAGTGTGGGGTTATTGTTGCAGCCATAATATAAATCTTTCAGCTGTCTGGAACCATATTTCACGTGGTTAGCACTGGTGCCTTGCAGCGCTGGTGTCCTGCGAGTTTGCATGTTCTCCCTGTGTTTATGTGGTTTTCCTCCCATACTCCAAAGACATACTGATAGGGAATTTAGATTGTGAGCTCCAATGGAGACAGCAAATTATGACAGTGTCTCTAAAGCACTGTGGAATATGTCAGTGCTATATAAGTGAGTAAACTAAATAAAAATAAATTGCAAGTTTAAATTCTTAAATTGAAAAACAGTTTAAGGATACTTTCATACCTAGGTTTTTCTGCCCGTTTGCATTTTTTTGTGCCAGCATTTTTTACTGTAATGTTCGCTGAAGGTTTCAGAAAAATATGAATCACAAAGTGTTTTTTTGGCTATTAGCCATTGGCAGTTGCTCATTAAGTGGCATTTTTTGTCTTTCTTGCATCTTTTAAAAAATGAAGCATGATGGATCTATTGGCGTTTTTCCAGGTATTTTAACAACACCTTCTCTATAGGGAGAAAATGCCATAAAGAAAACGCCGTGGAGTCATATTCATGTATATAAGAACCCTATAAAGTGTATGAGAGTGAACAAATCCACAGCATATCAATTATGTTTGAGGTTTTAGATGTGGATTTCACCATTTTCTAATGAAGGATGAGATCTGCACCAAAACTGTATAAAATCCGCACCAAAAACCAATGGTAGAAGTTGTGGATTTTGGTACAGATATGGTGCAGAAACGCACAGAAATCTTGTACACAATTCATTAGGATTTTCTGCACATTAATCTGCACCCATGTGCAGGTACCCAAAGAGTGGTGTCCCACATCTATTTCTGGCAGTTTTTTATGCCACTTTTCGAGCCAAAGTCATGTAGGGTTGGAAGGAATTGAGACATAATAAGGAGGGATTTATATTTCTCCTTCTTGCCATATCCACTTCTTCCTTTGGGTCAAAAAACTGCATTAAAATCTGTCACAGATAGCTGTGTGACACCAAACCTAGGTTTTCATACATAGCTTTTTTTTAAAGAAATAAAAAAGGCATTGCAGGTTTTGATGCAGTTTTGAGCTAATGGCAGAAATGGTTGGAACAGGAAGGAAAAGTATTTCCTTTATATTACCTCTTCATTTTGAATCTACTGTACTTCTGGCTTTGGCTCAAAAGCATGAAAAACTGCCATAAAACCGTGGCTTTTTTTTCCAAGAAACAGTATGTGAAAAATTGCCCTAAGTAGGTAAAAAGCAGCTTCCAGACATAAGGTTAGTACCTATGGTCAGTATAAGAATGTCAGTAGTCATACATGATAGGTTTGGCCATCAGCAAAGTGAAATAAGCTAGAAGGACATAAATACAACAGTGTCTCTCAAAAAATCAGGACAGTTAGAAGATACAGTATGAAGAAGCCATCAGCTGGTGGACTTCCTGCTAGCATAAAATACCTTACATTAGCTGTAAAGATATATCCAGCCTCTATTAACTGTCTGGATCCTGCAGGCTGTAGGTGCATATTTCTTTGCTTATTTATTGTATTTTGAATTTCTACCGCTTCCTATTGTAAATTCCCCAGGAAGAATGACATGTGGAGATAATACGAAGCTCAAGGTTGTCTAGATAGAACATGCATCAGGAAGGATCAATCAGACCAACTGTGAAATGGGTGAAATGATAACTAAATATGGCATCAGCAGGGCAAACCAGTAAATGGAACAGAACAAAATGGTATGATTTGAAGAAAACACAATAAGTTCAGTTCCTGTTATTGCACTTGTTGCATAGCTGTGGTAGTTTTCCTCATGTTTATCTTGTAAAGCACACACTGACTTATTCAATATATATTTTAGTGATCCCTAGGAAATGCACATTTCTGCTCATTTTGCAACAAGCCTCCAGTCACTGAATTTTCTGTTACACCCACGAAGGCAAGAGGCTCTATTTTTAACAAAAAAGAAGTATAACAGAATTTGTGTACAGAAAGCTTGTGAAAATGAAAAAAAAAATCATTAAATTAGTTTATAGCCATCATTTTGTTTTGGCAATTATTAATACAATTTTTGATACCTGACCTAGAAATCTATTTTACATGACTGCTTAAATGGCTTTTTTTTAATGGACACATGTAACTATGCAGGCCATTCCCATTCAATTTTTCCTATTTCAATTTAGTGCATTAGTTTTGATTTGTTTGTCTAACAATCCACGTAGGAATAATAATTATATATGCAATAGTGCAATAAAATCACAGTAGTGCAAAGAAAAAGAGTGGGGAAGAGAAATACAATATTACCTCGTGGGAAGAGAGGACCATCAATGTTTAGATTGGAGTATTTCTAAAAGTTTCAATAAAAATATATTAACAATATCCATTCTGGGAACTTTTTAGACCAAGGGAATACAAACCACAGAGGCACACCAGTCCAGCGGCAATGAGGCACCCGGAAAGAAGGGTGTGGGGAATTAACCCAAATATCATGTAATGGAGTTTGTATATACACCCCTGTTAGGACAGATTTTGTTATGATCTCCTCTCTAGTATAACCAATGTAAACAACAAATATAATATAGTATGCAATTGTTTGTTTCATATTAATACATCTGAAATGTAAAAATTGCATATTTTTTTAAATTCAAGCCTTAGATTAAGATATTAATGAGCTTTTGTAAAACATGTCTGATATTCTATATATATCCTCCATGTATTTCATGATGACATCTCAAATTAATCAGCTATTAATTGGAAAAACAGCACGGATAACTAATAATTATCATTTTTGCACAAAACATCTGTGAATTGGCCTTCTAGGGTATTGCCGCTGTGGAATTTAAATATAATAGACATTTTAATTCTTAATGATAGCCCCAGGACTTAAGCTTTCCATGGTTAATATGAGCCAGAAAGATTACATGCTCAAATCCCATGTGTCGACTGCATATAGTAGCACAGGTTTTTGGCCTTTAGCATTTCTCTGCTTTCAGTGGATTAAAAAGATATGTAAACATGAGGTGTTTAATCAGATGCATCCGATGCAATTTCCAAAGATGCAATCTCTATGGCATGGGATAATTCGTACTGTCAGAATAAAAGCCTTGACTCATTTCCTCTTTAGGCACAGTGGCACTTTCTAACAATCATATCCTCAAAGACTGTAAAAACCAATTTGCGCTCAGCATTGTAATGCATGAGTACCATAGGATCATAGCTGCCAGGAACACAACAAGGGGCTGGAGTATCTCCATTAATGTGATGCATTCTGTATTTTATTTGAGCATGCATGCTGGCTGGCTTGTAGTTGTGTGGACAAGATCCATCGCAAAACCGCATTTCATAGGTGGATGGATGTACAATCCAATCACTCCAGCCAATCTGTTCAAAAGACACCAACAAGGACTTACGACAGCACTTCTTCTCACTCTTTTTGCAGTCCTCATCTGCAGCAAGCGATCTACCTTTTCTTGTTCTGAAGTGTGTTTTTTCCCGAGTCTCCACTTCTAATACCAGGGCATCATTTGCTTCTATTTGTTTGCTGCCATCACTCACAAAAGGGGTGTTCGGCATGATGACTAGCTCCAGTCGGAGGCATTTCTCTGAACTTGCCAACCACTGCTGCACAGCAGAGTTAACGTTTAATGTCAACGTGTCTTTGTCTACTGGTTTAGAATCAAGCAGTTTATGCTCTTGCCCTCCATAGGCATACCTTGGTTCTACGACTTTATAAATGTTCACCATAGCCGTCGAATTTGAGTTAGCTGCTGCAGGTCGCAATCCAGCCAAGATGTGTTTACATAGTTTGAGCTCAGCTCTCATGACGTTTAGCCTGTGATGGAATTTCTGAGTCCTAGAGAAGACCAGGTTGTAATGATGACTGCTGCTTTTCTGCATATCACATTTCTTTGAGCTACGTTCTACTGCAATGAAGAACACAGCAGAAGTTGTTATAGTATGCATACAACATAACTAAAAAACACTTTTCAGTTTTAGAGTAGATAATATATGGATATGGCCTAAAAGTCAATACCAAGTCTATATCAAGAATGGTTATCTTTCCAACACATAAAACATGAAATTGTATTCTTTGTCAACAAAGTTAGATGAAGTTGTGGCCCTCCCTTTTATCTGAGTTTGCAGAGTTTGGTAGGTAGGTTCTAAATGGGCCTGAGTGGGGGACTGTCTAGCCTACCTCCTCGCTAGTAAGGGTAAAAACCATGGGTCTCAAAGCTTCTGCGGGTATCAGAGTAATTTTCTGCATTACATAATTGCTGTTTGCACATACTGCGCATGTCACCAGCACTTATATTCCCTCTAATCTGCAGAAGAAGGTGGCTGCTAGTTTTTCTCAATTCTACAATATGGTGTTGGTGAGCCTAAGGTGGAGAGGGCTATCAGAAAAGAAAACATCTGATGGACATGGTCGCACTGGCCCACCAGAGTACCAAAGAATCTTGCAGTGGGCCGAAGCTCTGACACAACAATGGACCCTTATAAAACCGGTAGATACTAATGCTGACCTTGGAATAAATAACCAGATCTCAACTTGATGCACCATATATATATAGTCTGTGCAATTGTACAGGGCCTCCAGTACAAAAAGATGCGCAACTACCATGTTATCAAGAAAACAACAATGCTTAATGTCTAGTTCATTATTGTTCTTGCATGGAGGCCATTTGCTGTCTATCTCTGTCTCTGAACCAGTTATCCCATTAAACGTTTATAATGATAAGTCCAGCAAGTGCAATGATGAAAATTACTTAAACATAGACTTGTAACTGTCTTTTATATATTAAGTGTGGGCCTTCAGAATTATTTCCTCTTGTGGGCTCAGGGAACTTTAGAACAATGCTGCTGACGGAGGTTTCTTTAAACCTGCAATCTTTCCTAGCAGTGTAAGACCTATTTCACACTTAAAGTGGTTGTGCAAGAATGGAGGAATGGAGGAGGGTGGTTGGCAAACCCCCTTACTTGGCAGGACCTATAAAGGGAAGCTTATTTACCTGCGTCCTGATACTGGCTCACCGCTTTTGCCCAGCCTGTGATGCTTCTTGCTGTAAACATCCAGTTTGACACTGCCTACTGGCAATCACTGGCCACAGCAGCGACTATTTCTCTTTACGTCATGAAAAATGGTCACATGATGGAAGAGGATCCGATCACCACCATGGCCAGTAATTGGCTGCAGGCAGTGTCAAACCAAATGTTTACAGAGAGGGAGGCCAAGGGACCATCACAGGAAAAGAAGGAGCGGGGAGCCATCGTGGGGAAGCACGAAGTAAGCTCTCCCTTACAGGTCCGGCCAAGTGGGAAATGGGGGTTGCCAAACCCCCTCTCCTCATTCCATTTAATGCCCAAAAATAGTCTACAGTGACCTTTGTCACAATGACGGCAAGTTGTCAGCCATGTGCTTTGTACAATCAGGCAGAAGCTATTCAGAAACATGTGCTAAAATTCCCCACTAGCACTGGAAGATCAAGGCAGAAGATCTATAGTAAATAACATGTTAATTATTTTTATTCTATAAATTTTAATTTATGTCTGCAGCGCCAAGTATCAAGCACTATGGATACAAGTATTCTATAGGTGTAGAGGAGAATGGGAATGGAGTAGTGGGTCAGACTTGCAAGTTAGTCAACACATATCTTTGCAAATGCATCAGTGACCTTCAGATAATTTCTTTATCTGTACTGTCGTTTACTCATGACTATGTGAAAGTACATGCTAATAATAATCCAAATGAATTGCAACAGCACTGTAAACTTCAGTCCTTCACATATGTATTATCATATAGGGAGACTATAAAAGCGGCACTTACACTGTGTTGACTGAGCAATAGCTTTTCAGAGATGTATCTTTCATTTGCCCAGCAAGGACAGAACTACATTTGTTCTGCAAGGGTATTTAATTTCTGCTTGTCAAAAGATTTTTCACAATTCCTTGCAGGCATAGACGCAATGCCTTCAGTGCATGTTGATACACTAGGGATATTAAATAGGCAAAAGTGTCAGTTTAAATAATTTGCTGATTGTCAGAGCCTTTGATTTGTTGGCTTTTTTGGAGCAATTTTGAGTTGAAAAGGTTGTTGGTAACAAAGAATGGACTGGCACCATTAGGCTTGAGTCTACTTTTGTGACTGCAACATTTACTACTTCAATAGATTCACAGGCAAAGCTTGATCTGAACATTGTAAGCGATGTTATGAGATCTATGGAGATATTGTTCAAAAACAACCAACCACTTATTACAAGTTGTTCACCATACGACTATCGACAATCACTAGGGCCAGTATTACCTAATATATTCTGAATCTAATCTCAGTGAAACCATTTTGTGATGACCACTCACTGAAAAGTCTTCTTCTAGGAGGGTGGCACACTATAGAGAGAAACTGAAAGTCTGTCACAGGAACACTGGTGTGGATAAGGGTGCTGTGTTCTTAAAGAGGTGGTCTTCTGTAGAGGGTTTACTACAGTATATCTGCTATACCATATGTGCATAAATATACAGTGTCATCTATCTATTTGTGTGTGAATCATAGTTTTAAAAGTGTCATTCTCCTTGCATGGTATTCCTCAGAATGTCACCTGATCATGAAAGTGTCCCCGGAGTATGAGGTGAACATGACCTGAAAGGTATAGCCTGCCATTCACATGTGACTCTATTGGCTCACCATCATGCCATGTGTCTTTTAAATGACAAAAAACGTCAGAATTACTGGTGCTGTGTCCCAGAAAATGACATAATTTATTCATTCCATTAGGAGCTCCAATGTTTCTGACATACATCTGCCATTTTATTTAAACATATGCAATGATGTACATATAGATACATATATATATATATATATATATATATATATATATAATACAAAGTGTATAATGTTGGTAACTTACGTTTTGGTGTTAGTATATGCACTCTCCGTTCTGAAGTCTCATCTTTGGTTAGATTTCCTCTGAGCTCCATTAACTTCTCCTGGTATAACAAGTGCATTTTGCTCAGTTCCTCTCTGTCCAGTTTCTCCTCAATAACAGGAGGTTTGTGTAAGCCCAGACGATCCAAAATGCTCTTCTTTACGGCTTCAAGCTGAACCATTCTTTCCTGCTCGTACAAAGGCTTGAGCTGGACTCCAGTGATGGATAGGAGAGTGAAGCAGAGAGTAGCACACCTGACCTTCCACAGAGATCTCTGCATTGTGTGCATATAGCACAGTTTCACAGTGCGAGGCTGGTTTAGCACACAGCTTGTGAGCTGCCTGAATGAATGAAATTCCCCAGTCTCTCTCCTTTATAGCTTTGTGAAATGCACGCCCCCACAGTTACATGTTCACTTGGCAGCATTATAGAAGTAAACACTGCAAATTCCATAGGTGCATTTGCCAATGTAGTCACCATTAATGCTTTAGGAACTTTAGGAAACATTTATGTGATTATTAATCTAATTCAAATGTTACATACAAATCAACTGAATTACACCATTAGGGTACGGCCACACAGTCAGGTTTCTGCATGCAGTTTTGGAAGCCAAAATCAGGTGTATCATAAAATGAGTTCTGTTTTTTAAATTTTGTCCTGGTTTTGGCTTCCATAACTGCATGCAGAAATGTGACTGTGTGGCCGTACCCTTAGAAATGATCACAGCAGAGACATATTGTGAGGAATTTCCATATGTCCTAACTAGAGATGAGCGAACGTGCTCGTAACGAGCACTGTACCGCTCGGCTCCCCTGCGCTCGCATGGGCGCAGGCAGCCGCTTCCGTCCTCCTGAGGAGGACGGAAGCAGCTGCCTGCGCCCATGCGAGCGCAGGGGAGCCGAGCGGTACAGTGCTTGTTACGAGCACGTTCGCTCATCTCTAGTCCTAACCCCTGTGCACTGGAGTTAGACACACCTAATTTATTAAGTATAATTTAGGAGCATCTCAGGCCCTCCATACGCCAGAAACTCAAATCTACGCCCCCTAGGAACTGCAATTTATACAATTGTCTGGCATAAGTTACTGTATAATTAATTTGGCAGACCGCAGGAAGTCAGTAAAATGGAATTTTTGATGCTACTATTCCAGTGTAGGGGGCTTGATAAATTCCCTTCATTAACTTCCCATACTGAATATTAGTACCTTTGGAAAAGACAAGGTATCCCCACCTAACAATACATTCACATGCACCAATATACTCACTATCAATAAGTCCTCAGGTATAATGCCTAGCCACAGAGTAACTGCCCTGACAAGGGCGACACTATTCAGAACTTGACCCTAATCTATGCAACCCTATACTGGATAACGTTGGGAGGAAGGTAGACTGTAGCTAAGAATTTTAGGGCAAACCTAGTCTACCTGACACGTTAAACAAGAAATAAGTCCTTTGCTGTGACCCCCAATGATCCTAGATCCAGACACCTGGGTTACTCCCACATGACCAAAGGAGGTGGTAGGACCCAACTGGTTATATTATCTATCACAAGTTCGGTAGGTGCTGCCGTGTACCCTTTTTATGTCCGCATGACTTTAGAGGAATTAATACTTTAGAGGATAACTTTCATACTCTTTGGATTTCAGCCAATTAGATTTTATGTGTACCTGAGGAGTTAATGACATTAGGAATTTGTGACACATTTGTTTCTGATGGTTGAGGTGTATCCTGTGGGATCTTCTTTGTACACACACATAGATGATTTTGGAATAAAGTTACATGTTACTTTATTGCTATTGATGTCGTATAATTTAAAAACAGATAACATGCATGACATGTAACAAAGTAGGGGTGTGACTAGAGGTGCAGGAAGGACTGAGTACCAGGGTATGAACCATTTGGAAACACAGATATCTTCTCAATTACCTGTAGACAGTATAAAACTAACTAATATATAATTACTAAATCACTGTATATTTGCGACAAGGAGAACATGACTATTGTTTCATGACAGTCATTGATAGTAAGTAGTATTCTGTGCCAAGCAGGCTGCAAAAGCAAATACAATCAAACTGCATTACAAGAGAGATAAACTTCTAATCCAAGTCTGATATTGGTCCATAGAAATACCGTACCACATCTACAGTTTTAGTCACAAAAGGACAAGAAAGGGATGGAGTGGGGTTCAAACTAAGAAGCTTTAGTGATAGAAGGTTAGAAAAATGAGGCTTGTTAGATTACCAAAACTCTCTTTTATCATATTAATATATGTTAATCATGTTATCATGTTAATATATGCTGCTAAAGCTTCAAAGGAGGAAGAAATGGCCAAATCTGTTAAGGAGGGTAATAAAACCTTCTTCAGATATATTAGTGACACCAAGAAGAAAAACTGCGGCATTACAAAACTTAGCAATGGAAAAAATCTGTATATAGATGGGGATAAGGCGGTCGCCGACCATCTGAATAACTACTTCTGCTTAGTTTTTTCAGATGGCGACTTTCATAATCAGAACATGGCTGGACATAGCATTGCCTCTAGTTGTAAGGGTTCAGCCCCAGTGTTTTCAGAGGCCGATGTTCTAGAGGAACTTGTCCGGCTAAAGTTAAATAAGGCAATGGGTCCGGATGGCATCCACCCCAGAGTTCTTAAAGAACTCCGATCTGTGATTGTTGGCCCCCTGACTGATCTGTATAATCAGTCCCTTCTTAAAGGAGATGTAACTATATAGAAGAAGCTAGTAACTATAGGCCAGTCAGCTTGACATCTGTAGTGGTAAAAATGATGGAGACTCTTCTAAAAAAGAAGATAATTGACCACCTAACAACAAACAACTTGATGGATGCATAGCTACAGGTATAACAAGCCAAAAGAGAAGAGGGAGATTGTGATCCCTCTGTATAGAGCTCTAGTGAGACCACATCTGGAATACTGTGTTCAATTCTGGAGACCTCACCTACAAAAGGATATTGCTAAAATAGACTGGGTCCAAAGAAGAGCTACAAAAATGGTGGAAGGTCTAAAGCATAGAACTTATCAAGAAAGACTCCGAGTTCTTAATATGTATAGTCTGGAGGAAAGAAGAGAAAGGGGGGACATGATTGAAACCTTTAAATATGTTAAAGGATTGAATAAAGTTCAGGAGGGAAGGGTTATTAATAAGAAACTGAACACAAGAACAAGGGGGCACAATCTGAGGTTAGTTGGGGGAAAAATCAAGAACAACATTAGAAAATATTATTTCACTGAAAGAGTAGTAGAAGCTTGGAACAAACTTCCAGCAGAGGTGGTTGATAAATCCACAGTAACTGAATTTAAACTTGCCTGGGATAAACATGTATCTATCCTAAGATAATAATAAAGGAATAATAAAAGGGCAGACTAGATGGACCAGGTTGTCTTTTTCTGCCGTCAATATTCTTTTATGTTAATACGTATATTCAGAACAATATAAACAACTTTACAAAGGAATTGTTTCTTCACTTAATATATGTTATGTCTCAAGGCCTGTTTAAAAAGTCGAACATTGACCTATTGCATAGCTACCTTACATCTGCTGGCTTTATAGGTTCAGATTCCTTTTCTCTCTCACATAAGCATTGCCTGGCCTACACCTACTAGGCTTTCTCCATTAGGAGAAATAGTACCCCCTGAATCCTGACAAAGGCCTCTCACTCAGTTAAGCCAGTTCAATCTGTTCTTCACTGATGAAGGGCAATCACCATTAACAGCTATCTGCAGATGAGGTACTGGTCTAGCTATAATCCAAGTTATGTCTGAAGGCTTGGCACTGACTTATAGGATAGCTACCTTACATTTGGTGACATTACAGGCTCAGGGTTTGTTTCTTCTTGGAAATAGAGCTAAATTGCATACCTTTTTCGCATAGGAGCATTACCTAGCTGTACAAATAGTAGGCATTCTTCTTAAGTTAGAGTAAGATATAGTACCCCCTGAGTCTTCACTGAATATAGACAGAGGTTATTCACTGTCAGTGTGAGTGGATTGGAGCTACAGCCTGCTTAATATGTGAAGTATGACGTTACTGCACTTTTCTATACAAAATCAATATGTAACAGAAAAGTAAAACACGTCTGTGCACAAGCTTGCACTTATCATACAGGTAGATACATGGTTAGCAAACAAAGGAGGGGACCTGCCCAAATTTCCCTTCATTCCTTCAAGGGATGAAAAGTAAGGTCAGCATTGCATAGGCACTCATGAGATAATTGTTTAATGGTTATATAAACAAGCAGTAATGGAGGTCCCATGTTTTGTTATGAGACCCCTTTTTTTGAATTGCGTATATATAGATTAGTTTAACCTGGTCTGTGACTTTCCTTTCCTTCTTTCTCTGCTCACATAGAAGGAGATTTATCAAATTGATGTAAAGTAGAACTGGCTTAGTTGCCCATAGCAACCAATCAGATTCCACCTTTCATTTTTTACAGCTCCTTTGGAAAATGAAAGGAGGAATCTGATTGGTTGCCATGGACAAGTAAGTCGATTCTACTTTACACCATTTTATGACCCCCATAGTGTCTTAGTAGAGTACTTTCCCTTACCTGTCTGTAAGTGAAAATGCATTTCATACTCATGCTAAACTACAGTTTATGACAGCTGTGTTACAGCACATGTGACCAACAAAACCCAAGGACTCTGTAAATACTATTTATGCTTTGTTATGCAGCTATGGATACTAGAGCTTTTAGAAGAAAAATGCTTGTGCAGGCTTTTAACATGCCCTGCATCCCATGACAGATATATAGTGATCTATAAAAAAGTTATATTAACTGTGCATCAAAATTGTCCATGTCATCTATTGCAGATTGCAGCTAATTGTAACAGCATATGGAGAAATAATAGACTTAAAAATGGGCTGAAGCTGTGATCTGACTGAGGCTACATTCACACAACAGTTTTCATTGGCTATTTTGCATCAGTGTGTATATTCATTTCTTATACATTTTTAATGGCTATTTTGGATCCGGTTTGAACGGGTACACTAAGAAGGGCTTCATATATACTATGGGGCACTAAGAGGGGCCTTATATATCCTAGGGGCACTAAGAAGGATCTTATATATACTGTGGACAATAAAGGCGGCATTATATATATTGTGGAGCATTATTTATACTAGGGGCACTATAGAGGCCATTGGCTGTCTAGGGGCACAATGGGGGGCATCAAGTATACTGAGGGCACTACAGGGGTTGGGATTTAATAAAAAAAAACCTATGAAATTCAACTGTTTTTAATGGCCTTTTTTAACAGCTGTTAGAAACAGTTGCAAAATGTCTATTAAAAGCAACAGATGGCCATCAAATGGATGCACACATTTATGCAAAATGGCTATGAATAAATTACAGTGTATCCATTTTTAACACTTTCTCTTTTACTATTGTATGAAAGATGGGTGCACTTCTGTCTATTAATCCATTAAAACGCTTCCATTGATTTCAATGGGGTACGCCTGGCCATGAAAACGGGCAAAAATAGCTCCATGGACTTCAAGTGGTTCTGAAAACCTCTGTTTTTCACTTGCATGTGAATGAGGTCTAAGGCTATATTTCCATGAAAAAAGTGGCTAAAGATCGTAGTGTAGCACTGCCTGTATGACATCTAATGAAAGTGAATAGGGGTTGCAACATTATCCCATTCATTTTCATTAGTTGTCATTCTGGCCTGACCACCAGATGACGTCTCATGACATCTGGGTGGCCTGGCCACCCAATAACTAGTCTTTCGATACTGAGTAGAATCTGTACATGGTGAAGTTGGGCACAAGAAGAGGAACTACTTGCACCTCTTTCTTGGACTCCGCTTCTCAGCTCTCAATTAATTATTTAAAATACATATTCAATTTAGACCACCACAGGTTTAACTACAATGTCAGGAACATACAGTGCCATGGTGATACATTGCTGGTTTAGTGGCTTATTTGATGTTTAATGCCTGGTTGACACAAAACCATCACTGTCCAATCATGTTACAATCTTGAAAATGTACGTACCGATACTGTAGACTGTCCTTCACCATGAAGGCTTTGATATAATAGCTGCATAATGGCAATAATTATAGGAACTGTCCCATGATAGGTGATACTGTAAATGCCTGATTGCTGGGACCCAATGGCTAGGATCCTCACTGATAACTAGAATAGGGAGCTTGAGGTCCCCACATCTCTGTACTGTATTTCCACAGTGCAGGGATGGACTGGCTATATTCCTTACCGGGAAATTTCTCAGTGGGCCGATGCCCAGGGGGCCACCTGAGTCCTCCTCATGGCTGCTTGCCAGGTAGATAAAGATCTGGTGCTTTCAGCATTAATTAATGTTAGGATCATCAGGTACTTATGCACCTGGCTAGTAGCCATGTACCCTCCTGAATTCAACTGTATCACTGTTCTTAGTCTGGTGATAGGACTGTATTTTATGCTGCTCTGTGTTATTTGGTTTTGCTGGGGTTTTATTTTGTGCTGCGCTACGGTATTGCTGGCCCCGCCCACTTCTGTTGTCCCTGCCTACTTGTGGCTTGTGTTGGCCCTGCCAACTTGTGTTGCCCCGCCTTCTGTCAATTTGGACTTGCCTACAATTCGGGCCACTTTTAGGGTTTTTTTCAAGGGCCACAGCTACAGTGAGAAGAAATTTTAATAGTGGTTGCCACTAGAGATGAGCAAACGTGCTCGAAACGAGCACTGTACCGCTCGGCTCCCCTGCGCTCGCATGGGCGCAGGCAGCCGCTTCCGTCCGTCTCTAGTTGTCACACATGTACCCTGACCCTCCATTGTCAACAGGGCTGTACACATGTACTCACTGATTCTGTCAATGTGAGATTTGGGTTTTATCATACCGTAAGTAGGAGAGGGAGACCTGCAGTATGCTGAACTTTTATATCAAGGCCCATGAGCCGTTAGCTACTCCCTTGTCCCTTAGGTAGTGTTGCAGAGAAACTGAATGTTGCTGCTAGATTCCCTTACAAATTACAGCTTATGACATCTGTTTGTGAGATATAAGTAAATAGTGGGATATGGGATGTATGTGTATTTGAAGTTATAGGTTTTATGAACATAACAGAATCACTAATAATGTCTGCAGATTAATAATACTATAATACTAAACTTATCAGTCCTATGCTACCATGAGTAATGCCATAAGATAATGTGCTATTGATAAATAAAAGTGTCTAGCTTTCATTAGGTTTAGGCTACCTGCACATGAATTTCAGTGTGGATTTCTTTGCATTTCTACACCAAACTTGTGTTAAAATCCACTTGCGGCTTTTATTGTGGATTTCAAATTGAGAATGGTGAAATCCGCACAAATACTTGACATGCTGCAGATTTCAGAATCCGCATAGCAGGTCAGTTTCTTTATGGAAGAGGAAAGCAAAGTGTACATGAGATTTCTCTAGTACTGTGCTACGCTACAGTTTTGCCACATGAGAATCGGTGTGGAAAAAATGCAATATGTGCAGAGAGCCCTATGTGACTGCTATATGATATGTGGTTTCTAATATGACATAAGTTAAACATATCTTTTTATTTTTTAAAATGACAGTTAAATACAGGAATGAGTGGTGATGTCATTTTTTAGCTTTCAGAAAAGATAGTTCCTACCACAGTGCCTCCTAGTGGCAATCAAGACTAGAGCAGATTTTTCTACCATGAGTTTTTCATTTTATTATTTTCTATGCATCAATCACAATTTAAAAGCATTAATTAATTAGATAATTGGTGAAATCCTGAAAAGATAAGCATTTAACACATCCTGTTTTGGGCTGATCATTGTTAAAAAAAGACATAGGTGAGCTGGTTGGGTTTAAAGGTGGGTAATTCAGGCATGTTCAGAAAAAAAGACATTTTAACATGTATAATACTGTTTTATTTATTTATCTTGCTTATATAGTCCTGACATAATACAGACATTATAATAACTCACTGTCCCCTGTGGGGCTCACAGTCTACAGTAGCTTCCCTCTCAGTATGTCTGGTGTTTGGGAGGAAACCAGAGTAACCGGAGGAAACCAACTCAAAGACAGGGAGAACATGCAAATGCAAACATTATGCAGCTGTTGAACCCAGTGCTAAACCATTGACCCCCTGTTCTGCCCATAAATGAATAAGTAAAAATATACGGTACGTGTGGTCAATACAAAGAAATGGCACAAGATCTATGCATTTTGAGCACTTTACAAAGAACATGGGGACATTCTTTACATGTGGAGATAATGAGATTTACACATCAGTACGTGAAAGGAATCTTTAGTTTGAAAAGTCAAACTATGGAATGACCTAGTCATGGCAGATACTATGTCAGCATTTAAAAAAGGACTAGATGTTATGTGTAATAGCAAATGGCATTGGGAGTTATAATTAATCTAACAATTATTGTTTTATAACTCATCTAAGAAAGGCTTTTTAAACCTATGTACATTACAGTATGCTGACAGGAATAGTAAGAAAGATGACCAGTCAATGTGCCAGAAAACAAAATCAGCATATCAGAAAATATGATTCTGAACATCCGTATAGCAACATAAATTCCTGTTATTCTAACTTAATGTGAATATGGAAACACAGAAACAGCTCAACAATAATCAATGGTGCTTGGCATTTCAGAAGTTGTTTTACTGGAATTGAGCAAGCCTTAAAAATTCTTAGACATCAACAATATACATTACGAGAGTGATGCTGACATGCGACTGGTACAAAGTGATATGTCCTTGGCACATGAATTAGATGCTACAATCAATCAGAATACACATCTTATATTTAGCTGTGGGTTGCCAGGAAAACAGGAAATTTTGTTTTAGAAGATTAACTTTGGGCAGGGAGATGTAAATTTAAAATGTAGATTTTTCCACAGAATCAGCAGGAGAGGGAGGAGTGTGGGATGATGACTGCAGCAAAATTACTGTAGAAAGTCATCCACAAAACATGAGAGTTCATAATTTTCTTTAATTGCTAGTAGTAGATGTTCCAGGGGATACTGATCTTGAGAATGGAGACTCAGCACTCAGGCCCCCTCTAGTGGGTCTGCATAAAAACTTTAATTCTGTCAAACACCTTTTGAATGAATTGGAATGGTGATTGTTTGCCAGACCTTAGTGCTCGACCCATTAGTCTCACTAATACCTACTAATACCTTTTTGGCAAAATGGAAATAAACTCACAAATAGAGATGAGCGAATCTATTCGCAGCTTATTCGATTAGATACGAATCTTGGAAATTTTCCGCCACTAAGCGAATCCGGATTTTTTGAGATTCGCTTTGTTAGAATTGAAAATGTTCTTAAAGCTTTCTACGCATTCACTACGTACTTGTCCGATAAATTGTACGCTAATGTTACGTATAAGTTACTTTATACGCTGATGCGTACGAATTCAGTTAATTAGCGAACTTTTACTGTTCGTTATTCGTGCGGCATAAAGCCCAGGAAGAAAGCGGTCAACTGACCTAGTGGGAAGGGCATTCTCTGATTGGCTCAGGCTCGGTAAGCCAGTGACGCATCAGTTGTGCTGCGACTGCTGAGACGAGCAGAAGCACTGTCTGTGAAGTTCTGAGAGACAGAGAACTGTTTTGTTGGGGTGTAATTGTTCTGGGAATCCATATTACACATATCAGGGATACTGCAGGGATACTGCAGGGATACTGCAGGGCCAGTGCAGGGCAAGTGCAGGGCTAGTAATTAATCAAGCAGGGAGAGAGACAGGGAGAGAGATAGGGAGAGAGACAGGGAGAGAGACAAAGACCAGCTGCAGGGCCACAGTTAAGTGAAAAATGTCTGGCATGGAAAAGCAAAAGGGTTCCAGCCAGACTTCGAGCTCCAAAAAACAGGAGAAGGTGACACAGGGCAGCAGTGCCAAAGGACCTGTAGCCAGAGCTTCGACTTGTAGAATTTGCAATAGTTGGCCACTGTTCCACCAGGATAACCCACCAAGGCGCAAAATTGTAGTGGAGGAGAAAGTGTCATGCTCTGGTGTGGAGGGTATAGCCACACCAAGCGTAAGAGGGAAGGGAAAAGGACCAAACAAGGGAAATGGTCACCTCCTGCAGGTAACCCTGAAACTAGGTCCTGACTGACTACCAGTATGAACAGGTCTTAGTGGTAGGAGAGTTCATACACAGGAACTTAATAACACCTGACCCTAGAGAACCCTGCAACTAGTGACAGGGAAGGAGTCAACCCTTTTACGGGTGACCTCCGGGCACCCAGGACCAACTTTATCAGGATGAGACCTGTGAAAGGCTTTCACCAAACGACTGGCATTTACGTCAGATGCCGGTACCCATGTCCTCTCCTCAGGTCCATAACCCTTCCAGTGAACAAGATATTGAAGAGTCCTACGGAGAACTCGATAATCAATGATCTTGACGATCTGTAATTCCAAATTACCATCCACCAAAACAGGCGCGGGTGGCAAGGGAGATGGCTCCAGAGGTTCAACATATCTCTTCAACAAAGATCTGTGAAACACATTATGGATTTTCAGAGCCTGAGGAAGTTCAAGACGAAATGCTACAGGATTAATAATGGCCGTGATCTTATATGGGCCAATAAATCTTGGACCCAACTTCCAAGAAGGAACTTTCAACTTAATGTCCCTAGTTGACAGCCACACAGAATCACCCACACTTAGGTCCGGACCATTCATACTTTTCCTGTCAGCCACACGTTTGTACTTGTTACCCATATTCATCAAGTTATTTTGAATTTTCCGCCATATAGATGACAATGATGACGAAAAACATTCTTCCTCAGGAATACCAGAAGTATCAGAACCAGAAAATGTACCAAACTGTGGGTGAAAGCCATATGCACCAAAAAATGGTGACTTACCAGTGGCGTCCTGTCTGCAATTATTTATGGCAAACTCTGCCAGAGACAAAAACGAGGACCACTCCTCCTGATTCTCAGAGACAAAACATCTCAAGTAAGTCTCCAGACTCTGATTGGTATGCTCAGTCTGTCCATTCGTCTGGGGGTGAAAGGCAGAGGAAAAAGACAGTTGTACCCCAAGCCGAGTACAGAATGCCTTCCAGAATGTGGACACAAACTGAGTCCCACGATCAGAGACCACGTCAGTGGGAATGCCATGAAGTTTCACAATGTTGTCAACAAACACTTGTGCCAGAGTTTTAGCATTGGGGAGTCCAGGTAATGCAATGAAATGCGCCATTTTACTAAAATGATCTACAACCACCAGAATAACTGTCTTACCAGACGAATCAGGCAGATCAGTGATGAAGTCCATGGATAAGTGAGTCCATGGTCTGGTCGGGATGGGTAATGGAAGTAGGGGTCCAGAAGTTCGAGTATGTGTCACCTTTGCGCGTGCACAGACACTACAGGCCAACACATAGTCCTCAACACACTTACGCCGCCCTGGCCACCAGAATCTACGAGAGATGAGGTCGACAGTGGATTTACTCCCAGGGTCTCCCGCAAGCACCGAAGAATGATGTTCCTCTTATGACGCAAATCAGAAGGAACAAACAACTTCCCAGGGGGGCAAGACTCCTGTGCATCTCCCTGGGCCTCAAACACCTTAGCCTTAAGATCAGGGTAAAGAGCAGAAATCACCACCCCTTCAGACAGTATAGAACTCGGATCCTCAAAATCACCACCTCCGGGAAAACTACGTGACAAGGCATCTGCCTTGACATTCTTAATCCCAGGACGATACGTGACAATGAAATTGAATCTAGTGAAGAACAAAGACCATCTGGCCTGCCTTGGATTAAGTCGTTTAGCCGACTCCAGGTAAGCCAGATTTTTATGATCAGTGAATACAGTGATTGGGTGAATTACCCCTTCCAACCAATGACGCCATTCCTCAAAAGCCAACTTAATGGCCAGTAACTCTCTGTTACCCACATCATAATTTCTCTCCATAGCAGAGAGTTTTTTCGGAAAAAAAAGCACATAGACGCCATTTACCAGGTGACGACCCTGTGATAAAACTGCTCCCCACCTCGGATGCGTGAACCTCCACAATGAAAGGTTGTGACACATCTGGCTGCACCAATATAGGTGCAGAAGAGAAGCACTCCTTCACAGCGGAGAAGGCTTGCAACGCTGAATCAGACCACACTGAGACATCCGTCCCTTTCTTAGTCATGTCAGTTAAGGGTTTAACTATTGTCGAATAGTTCTTAATAAACTTTTGGTAATAGTTGGTGAACCCCAAAAATCGCATAAGAGCCTTCAGATTTTCAGGTTGGTCCCAGTCCAGAACAGCAGGGACTTTCTCTGAAGCCATACGAAAACCTGAAGATGAAAGCAGGTATCCTAAGAATTGCACCTCATGTACAGCAAAAACACATTTCTCTAATTTTACATACAACTTGTTATCTCAAGATTTGCAACACCTGCCTCACGTGATCATGATGTGTCACCAATTCTGGAGAATAAATTAGTATGTCATCCAAATACACGACTACAAACCTTCCCACAAGATGATGAAATAGGTCATTAACAAAATGCTGGAAGACTGCAGGAGCATTGGTCAACCCAAAAGGCATGACCAGGTTCTCAAAGTGACCTTCAGGAGTGTTAAAAGCCGTCTTCCATTCATCCCCTTGCTTGATCCTGACCAGATTATATGCCCCCTTAAATCCAACTTGGAGAACACCTTGGCATCCACAATCTGGTTAAACAAGTCGGGAATCAAAGGAAGGGGTAAGGATCACCGACAGTAATCCGATTGAGTTCACGGAAATCCAGACATGGCCTAAGGGTTCCGTCCCTTTTCTTTACAAAGAAAAACCCAGCCGCAACTGGAGATTTGAAAGGTCCTTCATGGCCGTTCTCTCAGGTCCAGAAAGGTTATACAGCCTAGATTTGGGCAATTTAGCTCCAGGGATAAGATTGATAGGACAATCGTATTCTCGGTGAGGGGGTAAATCCTGACATCCACCTTCAGAAAATACATCAGAGAAATCCGATATAAAAAAGGGAAGTGTCTTAGTAGTTAAAGCGGAAAAAAGAGGTATTAAGGCAATTGTCAACGCAATAATCACTCCAATCCACAATCTGTCTAGTATGCCAGTCAATGGTCGGATTATGTTTGCTTAACCACAGTAAACCCAGAACCACAGGAGCAGGAAGAACTTCCAACACAAAACATGAAATATGCTCCTGATGAAATTCACCCACTCTTAATTTGATATCATGCACCATATGAGACAAACACCTCTGAGATAGAGGTGCAGAATCAATGGCAAACACAGAAATCTTCTTTTCCAATGTACTCGGAGACAATCCATGCATACGGACAAACTGAGCATCAATCAGGTTCACCCCTGCCCCGCTGTCAATAAACACCTCAATTCTCACAACCTTTGACTCTAGCACCACCTCGGCAGTCAGGAGAAAACAGGTACTACAGGATGAAGACAAATGCACATTTTCAGTTTCTCTACCCACCCCACCAAGAGTGAGATGAGAATTCAACGCCCCCTTTTCTTTTCTTTCTTTTAGAGATTGAATGCATGGACATACATTGATAAAGTGTCCTTTCTGACCACAGAAAAAACACACACCCTTTTTATTACCAAAATGCTTAAGAGTGGAAACAGGAGTAGCCCCCCCTAACTGCATAGGTTCGTCCCCTGACATCAACCTAGGGGAATTTACACCCAAAGTGTTATAGGAAGACAGTACACTATGTGATAGTACATCCTGGGTGCGGGGGCCCCTAGATCGCTCTCTCAGGCGCCTATCCATGCATACAGCAAGAGACATGGCAGCTTCCAAAGACACAGGGGTTTCATGTAAGGCCAAAGCGTCCTTCAGCCTTTCTGATAATCCTTGACAGAATTGGCTACGTAGAGCCGGATCGTTCCATTCAGTATTGGTCGCCGACCTCCGGAACTCAGAGCAATAGATCTCAACCGAGTGCTCACACTGACGAAGGTCACGTATCTGGGTCTTGGCCAGGGAGATACGATCCGGGTCATTATAGATAATCCCCAAAGCCTTGAAAAATTCATCTACCAACCGGAGAGACTGCGATCCGGTCAGCAGACAAAAAGCCCATGACTGCGCATCCCCTTTAAGCGAGGTGACCACACCAACCTTCTGCTCCTCATTACCAGAAGAATGTGGACGCAGTCTGAAATGCAATTTGCACGCCTCCCTGAATAGAATAGAATAATATGATCATGTCCCCCAGAAAATCTGTCCGGGAGGGCGACCTTAGGCTCCAAACAGGCCTGACACCCAGCACCCCCAGAACCACCAGCCTGTGGTCTCTGAATCTGGTTGCAGATGTCAGCTACCTCCAAGCAGAGTCCCTGCAGCCGTTCAGTAAGCGCAGTAATAGCTTCCATGTCTGCTCAAAAATTACATTAATTTTTGTTCGGTGGTTTATAATGTCACACTCTGGTGTGGAGGGTATAGCCACACCAAGAGTAAGAGGGAAGGGAAAAGGACCAAACAAGGGAAATGGTCACCTCCTGCAGGTAACCCTGAAACTAGGTCCTGACTGACTACCAGTATGAACAGGCCTTAGTGGTAGGAGAGTTCATACACAGGAACCTAATAACACCTGACCCT
This sequence comes from Rhinella marina, assembly GCA_900303285.1. Classification (NCBI taxonomy): domain Eukaryota; kingdom Metazoa; phylum Chordata; class Amphibia; order Anura; family Bufonidae; genus Rhinella; species Rhinella marina. The sequence goes on from ONZH01030293.1 coordinate 51,012, forward strand.
AGAGAACCCTGCAACTAGTGACAGGGGAAGGAGTCAACCCGTTCCTCCAAAAGGACGGATGAACAGGAGACTCCAGAAGGAAAAACCACAACAGGGAAAAGTAGTATAAACACAATAGAGAATATGACACTTATCTTAATGGAGATATTGCAGCAACCGGATCTCAGCCGAGAACCACACTACACACAACAAAGTCAGCAGAAAGTATAAACCGCAAGGGATACTGGGAGAGGAAGGGATAAATAGGGGAAAGACAATCACCACACCCGCAACAGCTGAGGGGAAGGGGTGTGGTAAACAGCAACCAAACCAAGAGGAAAACATGTCAAATTATGTCACTTTTGAAAGTCTAGCCGATCACCTGCAACCTGATGCAGGCACATTCGTCACAGAAAGTGGATGAGGTAGTGGAGTGAATGGCACACTCATCTCAATCACAGCCAGATGATCTGCTGTCATCTGCTATCGTGTATCATGTAGCCAGGGGTCAGACTCTGAGCTTTCCTCCTGTTCCACCATTCCGCTCCAGCAAAGCCCATCATTTTCGTATGCAATTTGTACGCTCATGCGTACGTGTTCACATAAGTTGCGTACCTTTACCAACTGTACGTTCGTTATTAGTGCGCGAATGTTCGCAAAATGCCACATAATAACGTATGATTTGTACGCAGCTTCGCCGAATAGATTCATATGAGGTACGAATCTTTTGAAAAGTTCGACGAATATTCGACAAAGCGAATTTTGGATGAATCGCTCATCTCTACTCACAAACAAACACTGAATCCACAAAATCTTGTGGAAAACCTCCCCAACCCCATAAAATTTACCTGAGCTATACTATTTTATCTATGTAAAAGTTGGAGAGAGCAAATAAACAAACATTAATTTTTAGGTGAATTTGCTACATTTTACCATGGATTTATGAGTGATATTGATACTTTTCAGAGGGTTCAATGGGTCTTCTGCAATGTTTTTCAAAGCCCCACAATGTTTGCGATCAAATAATTTTCCCCCAATCAAATATTTTTACCAGAATTATTTTGCATTATTATTTCTGTATTTTTTTTTTTTTTTTCAATTTGTCTGTGAAATCAACATAAAGTATATAATACTTTATGTCACATGTCCAGGGTTCCAACCCACAAACCAAAATCACATACTGATGATGTGCAAAGTATTTGATGGGTGTAATAGTTTGTAGTCTCGTTTCTGCAGCTCCCTGGGCCGGCGTGCAGTGATGGGAAGGATAGCACTGGATTCCTTTAGGGCACACTCTGGTCTCCTGCCAGATGTTGGTTAAGGTGCCCTTGGTGGTTTGGGTTTTAGGTGCAGGAAAGGCACCTTTGCAACCTTGGGTGCAAATGAGGTGTGAAAATAAAGAGTAGTCCATTTAAATAAATAACTGGAACATTTACCGGTAAGGGTGGGTTCACAACAGCGTTACGAATTCCGATATTGTTTTCCATTATAACATGGCTATGGAAAATAATGGAATTTGTAAGACAGAATTCAAAACGGAAACCTTTGGGGGCATTCCATTTTGAACCATCATAATAGAGGTCTATGGGCAAGCATTACGGATCTGTCTGGTTTCCGTTATTCAGGATAGAAAACAAAGTCCTGTTGAGCCTCCTTCTCTCACACCGTATGCCAAAGGGGTTGGTATGACAGCCAGGGGTCTAACAAAGGCCCTTGGAAAGGCCAAAGAGGCATAATGGTGCTTTTACTGTAACTGACATTCAGCAATACGTTAGAATTTGGGCCTTCAGAAACAGGCGAAGCTTCGGTGTACTTGTTAGTTTAAAAGGTTTTTTTTTGTTACATTAATAACATATTATCTTTTTCCTTTTATAACCAGTATTGCTTTATTTTCTAAGAATTTCCATACAAGGTTTTCCATAAAAAAAAACACAAAAAAAACGAGCGCTTAGAGGTCTTACAAATCCCCCCCATACCTCTCTGCTCTCTTTTGATAGGGGATACACGGAGGCCTCCGCCTTGCACCCAGGCGCCGCCGCGGGGTTGGCTCCGCCCGTGAGCTCGGATCTTGAAGCCCACACCATTGGGCTCTCACCGGCGGCCGAGAAGGACTGGCTAGCCCTAAAAAAGGTACCAGGGACCATCAGGCCCGCAGCGGAACGCCTGAGGCCTACCTGTCGTACGAGGTGGACATCGTCCATCAGCCCAAGTCCACAGCATCAAGACTTCCCTGGCATTTGCAGGAGACCATCCGCCTTCGCTGCAGAGACCACAGGTCAAACTTTAGCATACCTACAGTGCCTTTGTCACCCACAGCAGCTGCTATCAACTCCCGGGCTGCTATCTTGGTGAATCCTTGCTGCACCCATGTGAGTTTACTAGCACCTTTGTATATTACGCCGAAGTAGCGAAGATACTCACTGTATCCAAGAAGACTGTTGCTTATCAATTATTGGCACAAGCTATCCTCTAGCTGGGGAGACTCCTCGCCTCTATGCTCCTAGACCGCTCCATCCGCGGCATGAAGTTTTTTGGCGGTATCCTTTTCTTCTCCTCCTTCTGCCAAACTGTCCCGGAGCTCTTCCGTACTCCACAGCCATCTAATATGGAGCGGCCTGACTCACCAACTGGCAGTACGAGCTCACTATTGCCCTCTGAACCCGAGCCTACAGCAGATTCTCCGGCCCCGGTCTTTGACCGGACTGAGCTTTACAACAATATTAAATCACTCTTTACTACAGAAATGTCAAAGGCAGTTGCAGACTTCACTAAGCAAATCCAGGACCTCTGATCTGGAAGAAAAGATGGATGACGTAGCAGATACTGTGGAAGTCGACAGCTCTCACCTGGACGGGCACGCACAGAGGTTGGAGGCGTTGAAATATAAATTGGAAGATCTGGAGAACCGTAATCGCAGAGCCAACATTAGAATCAGAGGTATGCCTGAAGCTATTACTGCCCTACAACCGGCAGTTCTCAATCTATTCCAGGCATTATTACCTCAAGTGGACTCTAACATGTTCAGAATGGATTGGACCAACGAGATCATGGCACACTCGTCGACCACTTCCTCCTGCCCTGCCAGAACCCCCTGGGCGCTCTCAGGATCCTCCTTGACTTCGGAGGCACTTTGATGGATCGTCTGAGAAGTTACACCTCCCTGTGATTCTACAGAAGGTCGAAACCGTATGTCTACACTGACTGACTGAATAGGTCTCTTTATTCTGGATACGAGCCTATTAGAATCTGTTTATGTTATCTAATAGTTTTTTCTACTGTTAACTGGTTGTGGTGGTGATTCCTCCTGCCACGGGCTGTTTACGCCCGATTCGATGTCGTTGGCTGGGGTAGGGGGACGCGCCATACAACGTGTGTTTTCAATGCATGTTGTTCTTCTCAGTTTTTGCATACTTGGTTTTTGGGGTGACCCCCTTGTCCTGTGGTGTAGGATTGATATCTGTAGCACTTAATTAGATGTGCCTGCTGGACGATTGGGGTCACTCCACTCTCCTAGGTTTATACATAGGGTCTCTATTAGAGAAGAGCGAGCATACTCGTCCGAGCTTGGTGCTCGTTCGAGTATTAGGGTACTCGAAAGTGCTCGCTGCTCGGATGAGTATCTCGCCATGCTCGAGGAAATGGCAACTTCCGCATCGTGTTTTTTTGGCGCCTAAAAACACAGCCAATCACAAGCCAGGAGACTCTGCGTACCACCCAGCATCATGTGGGGCCCTCACATGTCGATAGCAGGGGTTGGCTGGCCTGATCAGGTGACCCTGGAATATACTACCGACTGGCCGCGGTGCTCGGTTCAGATGCCGTCTGGATGTCGTTAGGGATAGAGCTGCTGCCTTTCAGGGACAGTGTTAGGGCCTGCATTTAGTTGTCTGTTAGGCAGGGATCACCCACAAAGAACCCAACAGCCCTTCTAAGGGCTAGAAGACATTTTATTTATTTTTTTTTGTCACTTGGCTGGCTGGCACTAGTAGTGCAGCTATCGCCATATCTAACCCTGTTTTTTTTTATTGTTCTATCTCAGTGATACAAATCCATTTTACTCAGCTGCGTGTAACCTTTCTGTGTGTCACAGTTCAGCACATTCGCTCCCATCCGTATATACTGTCCAGGTGACACTTTCTGTACGTCACACAATACAACCAAGTCATTTGCTACCAATATCATCTACAGCTTGATCCAGAAAACTCTCTGTGCGACATTTGTCTGGGTCGCAGACTAAATAGCCACCGTTAACAGGGTGTCAGTCAGTCCTACCATAGTTCCTGCACGTTACGTTCCCAAAAAAACAAAATTGTAAAAAAAATATAAAAAAACAAATATAAAAAAAAATTATTTTTTCAGTTGTTTTAGCTCAGTGATACAAATCCATTTTACTCAGCTGCGTGTAACCTTTCTGTGTGTCACAGTTCAGCACATTCGCTCCCATCCGTATATACTGTCCAGGTGACACTTTCTGTACGTCACACAATACAACCAAGTCATTTGCTACCAATATCATCTACCGCTTGATCCAGAAAACTCTCTGTGCGACATTTGTCTGGGTCGCAGACTAAATAGCCACCGTTAACAGGGTGTCAGTCAGTCCTACCATAGTTCCTGCACGTCACGTTCCCAAAAAAACAAAATATAAAAAAAAAATTATTTTTTCAGTTGTTTCAGCTCAGTGATACAAATCCATTTTACTCAGCTGCGTGTAACCTTTCTGTGTGTCACAGTTCAGCACATTCGCTCCCATCCGTATATACTGTCCAGGTGACACTTTCTGTACGTCACACAATACAACCAAGTCATTTGCTACCAATATCATCTACCGCTTGATCCAGAAAACTCTCTGTGCGACATTTGTCTGGGTCGCAGACTAAATAGCCACCGTTAACAGGGTATCAGTCAGTTCTACCATATTTCCTGCACGTCACGTTCCCAAAAAAACAAAATATAAAAAAAAAAATTATTTTTTCAGTTGTTTTAGCTCAGTGATACAAATCCATTTTACTCAGCTGCATCTAACCTTTCTGTGTGTCACAGTTCAGCACATTCGCTCCCATCCGTATATACTGTCCAGGTGACACTTTCTGTACGTCACACAATACAACCAAGTCATTTGCTACCAATATCATCTACCGCTTGATCCAGAAAACTCTCTGTGCGACATTTGTCTGGGTCGCAGACTAAATAGCCACCGTTAACAGGGTGTCAGTCAGTTCTACCATATTTCCTGCATGTCACTTTCCCAAAAAAACAAAATATAAAAAAAAAATTATTTTTTCAGTTGTTTTAGCTCAGTGATACAAATCCATTTTACTCAGCTGCATGTAACCTTTCTGTGTGTCACAGTTCAGCACATTCGCTCCCATCCGTATATACTGTCCAGGTGACACTTTCTGTACGTCACACAATACAACCAAGTCATTTGCTACCAATATCATCTACAGCTTGATCCAGAAAACTCTCTGTGCGACATTTGTCTGGGTCGCAGACTAAATAGCCACCGTTAACAGGGTGTCAGTCAGTCCTACCATAGTTCCTGCACGTTACGTTCCCAAAAAAACAAAATTGTAAAAAAAATATAAAAAAACAAATATAAAAAAAATTATTTTTTCAGTTGTTTTAGCTCAGTGATACAAATCCATTTTACTCAGCTGCGTGTAACCTTTCTGTGTGTCACAGTTCAGCACATTCGCTCCCATCCGTATATACTGTCCAGGTGACACTTTCTGTACGTCACACAATACAACCAAGTCATTTGCTACCAATATCATCTACCGCTTGATCCAGAAAACTCTCTGTGCGACATTTGTCTGGGTCGCAGACTAAATAGCCACCGTTAACAGGGTGTCAGTCAGTCCTACCATAGTTCCTGCACGTCACGTTCCCAAAAAAACAAAATATAAAAAAAAATTATTTTTTCAGTTGTTTCAGCTCAGTGATACAAATCCATTTTACTCAGCTGCGTGTAACCTTTCTGTGTGTCACAGTTCAGCACATTCGCTCCCATCCGTATATACTGTCCAGGTGACACTTTCTGTACGTCACACAATACAACCAAGTCATTTGCTACCAATATCATCTACCGCTTGATCCAGAAAACTCTCTGTGCGACATTTGTCTGGGTCGCAGACTAAATAGCCACCGTTAACAGGGTATCAGTCAGTTCTACCATATTTCCTGCACGTCACGTTCCCAAAAAAACAAAATATAAAAAAAAAATTATTTTTTCAGTTGTTTTAGCTCAGTGATACAAATCCATTTTACTCAGCTGCATCTAACCTTTCTGTGTGTCACAGTTCAGCACATTCGCTCCCATCCGTATATACTGTCCAGGTGACACTTTCTGTACGTCACACAATACAACCAAGTCATTTGCTACCAATATCATCTACAGCTTGATCCAGAAAACTCTCTGTGCGACATTTGTCTGGGTCGCAGACTAAATAGCCACCGTTAACAGGGTGTCAGTCAGTTCTACCATATTTCCTGCACGTCACGTTCCCAAAAAAACAAAATATAAAAAAAAAAAAAAAAAATTTCAGTTGTTTTAGCTCAGTGATACAAATCCATTTTACTCAGCTGCGTGTAACCTTTCTGTGTGTCACAGTTCAGCACATTCGCTCCCATCCGTATATACTGTCCAGGTGACACTTTCTGTAGGTCACACAATACAACCAAGTCATTTGCTACCAATATCATCTACCGCTTGATCCAGAAAACTCTCTGTGCGACATTTGTCTGGGTCGCAGACTAAATAGCCACCGTTAACAGGGTGTCAGTCAGTTCTACCATATTTCCTGCACGTCACGTTCCCAAAAAAACAAAATATTAAAAAAAAATTATTTTTTCAGTTGTTTTAGCTCAGTGATACAAATCCATTTTACTCAGCTGCATGTAACCTTTCTGTGTGTCACAGTTCAGCACATTCGCTCCCATCCGTATATACTGTCCAAGTGACACTTTCTGTACGTCACTTAATTCTACCGGACTTAATTTTTTTTTTTTTTATCATACACCTATATACAAAAAATGTTGAACCCCAGGGCTATGGGTCGAGGGCAGGGCGTGGGCATTCAATTACTGCAGGGGGCAGAGGCCGTGGTCCTGGGCAGGGTGAGACAGTACCTGCTGATGAGGGAGCAGGGGAACGCCGCAGAGCTACACTCCCTAGCTTCATGTCTCAACTTACAGAGACACGTGGTAGAGGACTGTTGAAACCACAACAGTGCGAACAGCTGATCTCGTGGATTGCGGACAATGCTTCAAGTAATTTGTCCACCAGTCAGTCTTCCACGCAGTCCACCCACGTTACCCAAGGGAGCACTCCTATGGCTCCTCCACCTCAACCTCCTTCCCCCCAGTCTGCCCCCTCCCAGGAAAATTTGGAATGTGATCCGGCATACTCTAAGGAACTGTTTTCTGGACCCTTCCCAGAGTCACAAACCACTTCTCAGGTTGCTGCTGACCTCGTTCCCGATGCCCAAGTTTTCCAACTGTCGCAGTCTGTGGATGATGATGATGACAATGTTGAGTTAGTGGAAGAAGTTTGTAAAGAGGTGTCGGACGATGAGGAGACACGGTTGTCAGACAGTGGTGAAGTTGTTGTTAGGGGAGGAATTCCGAGGAGGGAGCAGACTGAGGAATCGGAGGATGACGAGGTGACTGACCCAAGCTGGGTTGATATGCCGAGTGAAGACAGTGCTTCTGAGGCGGAGGCGAGTGCTGCACCAGAACAGGTTGTAAGAGGCAGTGGTGTGGCCAGAGGGAGAAGCAGGGCCAGAGCTGGTGCATCATCAGCAACTGTTTCACGTAGTGAAGCTCCCGTGGCAAGGCCTAGATGTTCGCAAGTCTGGAGGTTCTTTAAAGAAAGTGAGGATGACCGACGGACTGTGGTGTGCAACCTGTGCCACACCAGGATCAGCAGGGGTGCCACCACTACTAGCCTAACCACCACCAGCATGCGCAGGCATATGAGTGCTAAACACCCCACTCAATGGAACCAAGGCCGTTCACCACCTCCTGTGGGTCATACCACTGCTCCTTCCCCTGTGTCACTCGCTGCCTCTGCTAGTCAACCCCCCGCGTCACTCGCTGCCTCTGCTAGTCAACCCCCTGCCCAGGACCCCGGCACGAGCGCCTCCCGCTGGAAAACCACACCTTCGCCTCCACGATCCTCCACAGTGTCCACCAACGTGTCCCAGTGCAGCGTTCAGCTGTCTTTACAGCAGACGCTAGAGCGCAAGAGGAAATACAGTTCCACCCACCCACATGCCCAAGCCCTCAACGTCCACATCTCCAAATTGCTTAGCCTGGAGATGCTGCCCTATAGGCTGGTAGAGACCGAGGCCTTTTGAAATCTCATGGCGGTGGCTGCTCCTCGGTATTCCGTCCCCAGCCGCCACTATTTTTCCCGATGTGCCGTCCCAGCCCTACACCAGCACGTGTCAGAGAACATCATCCGTGCCCTGACCAACGCAGTTAGTGATAAGGTCCACCTAACCACGGACACGTGGACAAGTGCTGCCGGGCAGGGACACTATATCTCACTGACGGCACATTGGGTTAACTTGGTGGAGGCTGGGACCGAGACTGACCCTGGGGCCGCTCATGTACTGCCTACACCGAGGATTGCGGGGCCTACCTCGGTCACGGTCTCTCAGACGTACTATGCCTCCTCCTCCTCTGACCCCTCCTCCTCCTCCACCGAATTACTATCCGTGGGCACGGCGCCTTCAGTCGGTAGCTCTAGGCGCAGCAGCAGTGCCGTGGGTAAGCGCCAGCAGGCGGTGCTCAAACTGCTGAGCTTAGGTGACAAAAGGCACACTGCCCAAGAGCTGTTTCAGGGCATTACGGCGCAGACCGATGTGTGGCTGGCACCGCTGAACCTCAAGCCAGGCATGGTTGTGTGTGACAACGGGCGTAACCTGGTGGCGGCTCTGCAACTCGGCAGACTGACACATGTGCCATGCCTGGCCCACGTGTTCAACCTAATTGTTCAATGGTTCCTCAAGACATACCCCAATCTGTCTGATTTGCTCACTAAGGTGCGCCGCATCTGTGCGCATTTCCGCAAGTCGAGCACAGATGCTGCCACTCTCAGGGCAGCGCAGCGCCGCCTACAACTGCCCGCTCACCGACTGTTGTGCGACGTGCCCACGATATGGAATTCCACATTAAACATGTTATCCAGAGTTTACCAGCAGCGCAGAGCGATTGTAGACTGCCAGATGTCATCTTCCACCAGAACTGGTAGTCAGGTCTCTCAGATTCCTCAAGTCTACAATGAGGAGTGGACGTGGATGTCTGATATCTGCCAGGTGTTGAGCAACTTTGAGGAGTCAACACAGATGGTTAGCGGCGATGGCGCCATTATCAACCTCACCATCCCGCTGCTTTGCCTGTTGAAAAAATCACTGCTCAGCATCAAGTCGGATGCTTTGCGCTTGTCACAAGAGACGGTGGAGGAAGATACGTCGCTTGATAGCCAGAGCACCCTCCGGTCTGTTTCTCAGCACGTATCGGAGGAGGGGGATGAGGATGAGGAGGAAGAGGAGGAGAATGTCGGCGAGACAGTAGAGGGTACCAGTGCTCAGTCCTTAACTCTTGAGCGTGTATGGGCTGAAGAGGAGGACTTGGAGGAGGAGGAGGAGGAAATGGAGAGTCAGGTCAGTGAGGAGAGGGAATTCTTGCGTGTTGGGACTCTGGCACACATGGCAGACTTCATGTTAGGCTGCCTATCCCGTGACCCTCGCGTTAGAAGAATTTTTTCAAACACCGATTACTGGGTGTTTACTCTCCTGGACCCACGGTACAAGCAGAACCTTTCCACTCTCATCCCTGCAGAGGAAAGGAGTATGAGAGTGAATAGGTATCAACAGGCCCTGGTGCACAAGCTGAAACAATTCTTCCCATCTGACGCCGCTAGCGGCAGAGGGCATGGTTCTGTGGGCCAAGTAGCGGGGGAGAGGAGGCGAGCAGGCAGCTTGTCCAGCACTGGCAGGGGAACGCTCTCCAAGGCCTTTGCCAGTTTTATGTCACCCCAGCAAGACACTGTCACCTGTCCCCAGTCTAGGCAGAGTAGGGGGGAGCTGTACAGAAAGATGGTGAGGGAGTACCTAGCTGACCATACCAACATCCATAGCGATCACTCTGCTCCATACAACTACTGGGTTTCAAAGCTGGACACGTGGCCTGAACTGGCGCTGTACGCCTTGGAGGTGCTGGCCTGCCCTGCCGCTAGCGTGCTGTCAGAGCGGGTATTCAGTGCAGCTGGTGGCGTCATCACCGATAAGCGTACACGCCTGTCAACTGACAGCGCTGACAGGCTGACGCTTATTAAAATGAACAAAGCCTGGATTTCACCGGAATTCAAATCTCCTCCGGGGGAAAGCAGCTAAAGATTTAAATAACTTATGTATCCGATTCCTCTTCTCTACTCCTCTTCTCTACTCCTCCTCCTCCTCCATATCGTCTTTGCCTAACGCTGACCCAAAAAACGCCATTTTTTAGAGGTCCAACTGGCACTCTTTTAGCACAGTTTTTCAGGAGGGCCCCCTACAGGCCCTCTCTTCAAACAATTTTTCAGGAGGGCTCCCTACAGGCCCTCTATTCAAACAATTTTTCCAGAGGTCCACCTACAGGCCCTCTATTCAAACAATTTTTCAGGAGGGCCCCCTACAGGCCCTCTATTCAAACAATTTTTCCAGAGGTCCACCTACAGGCCCTCTATTCAAACAATTTTTCAGGAGGGCCCCCTACAGGCCCTCTATTCAAACAATTTTTCCGGAGGTCCACCTACAGGCCCTCTCTCCAATTCCAGTTCCAAGTTTTATTTGCGCATACTGCATACATTTTTATTTTTGGGATAGGTGTGAAAAATAATATTACTTGCGAATCTATATTGCCCAACATTGGATACGGTAGCAAGTAGAAGACCAAACACATGCTGCTCACAGGGTTCCGCAAATTCCTGGTCCGCCCGCAAATTCCTTGTCCACAATGTCAAGGAGGACGAGGTTCTGTGGATGAGCAACAAGTCCTTCTGTACTGAAATCGCCGACAAAGTCTCCATCTAAGAACACACAGACCATTGTGGAGAGAGCGGCACAGCTCGCCATCAAAGTGAGGAACCCCAACGCCAGACTGCTCAGAGAAGATAACGAATAAATATCTCTGTGGTTATTTTTGCTAAATAAAAGTTAAATAAACCCCCCAAAAAATTCATCTGTTCCTGTGCCTGATCCACCCAAGTTGAATCTGTCCCATCATGAGAAAGTCCCCCCCAAGGAGTCCCCACTGTAACTTGCTTCCCATACAACTACCTCACCCCCCGACACCTGTGTCTCGCCATTGTCCACCACCTCCTCAGACAACACTGGTAAATCACCACTGTCAGCACACGGAAACAGCAAAAGGTCTTGCGAATTGGGGCAGAGAATGTTCTGGGCTAGCACATCAGAGAAGGGGTGACTATGGGGTTCCAGGGAGTACGTGACCATATGCAATCTCCATCTAAAAAGTCATGCCACACTTGATCAATCTCATAATTTACGACTGTACCGGTTGATGCTAAATTTTTAAGTTGGGGTCCTGTGTCGTCATTCTAACTCCATCCGGCTGTTGTCACCACCACACACGCTAGCCCAGGGGGCACTCCTCTGGCTCTTCCAGCGAAACCTCCTTCCCCCCAGCCTGCCCCCCCACCTACAGGCCCTCTCTCCAAACAATTTACGTCTTTGTCCTATCTTTCTCTCTCTCCAAACCATTTTTACGGATAGCTGCCATATACGGTTTTAAACTGAGTAGTATACATACCACACTTGATCAATCTCATAATTTACGACTGTACCGGTTGATGCTAAATTTTTAAGTTGGGGTCCTGCGTCGTCATTCTAAATCCATCCGGCTGCTATCACCACCACACACGCTAGCCCAGGGGGCACTCCTCTGGCTCTTCCAGCGAAACCTCCTTGCCCCAGCCTGCCCCCCCCCCACCTACAGGCCCACTCTACAAACAATTTAGCCGGATAGGGGACGTATCAGAAGTTGTACTGATGTTTGTTTTTGTTCTTCTTTTATCTGCCTCATGACCTGTGATAGGCAGAGCATGGACACGTCCCCTTAGCTGCAGTGGGAAAGACACTCCCCTGGCCAGAGCAAGCTCTTTTTCCCTTTTCCGTGTTTGAAATATCCATTAAATATAGGGTCCCAAGATAGGGGACGTATACGGTATTAAACTGAGAAGAATCGATACTGCACCGGCTGATGCTAGAGTATTTCCAAATGCATTCCGGCTGTTGTCACCACCACACACGCTAGCCCAGGGGGCACTCCTCTGGCTCTTCCAGCGAAACCTCCTTGCCCCAGCCTGCCCCCCCCCCACCTACAGGCCCACTCTACAAACAATTTAGCCGGATAGGGGACGTATCAGAAGTTGTACTGATGTTTGTTTTTGTTCTTCTTTTATCTGCCTCATGACCTGTGATAGGCAGAGCATGGACACGTCCCCTTAGCTGCAGTGGGAAAGACACTCCCCTGGCCAGAGCAAGCTCTTTTTCCCTTTTCCGTGTTTGAAATATCCATTAAATATAGGGTCCCAAGATAGGGGACGTATACGGTATTAAACTGAGAAGAATCGATACTGCACCGGCTGATGCTAGAGTATTTCCAAATGCATTCCGGCTGTTGTCACCACCACACACGCTAGCCCAGGGGGCACTCCTCTGGCTCTTCCAGCGAAACCTCCTTGCCCCAGCCTGCCCCCCCCCCCACCTACAGGCCCACTCTACAAACAATTTAGCCGGATAGGGGACGTATTAGAAGTTGTACTCATGTTTGTTTTTGTTCTTCTTTTATCTGCCTCATGACCTGTGATAGGCAGAGCATGGACACTCCCCTGGCCAGAGCAAGCTCTTTTTCCGTTTTCCGTGTTCAAAAAATCCATTAAATATAGGGTCCCAAGATAGGGGACGTATACGGTATTAAACTGAGAAGAATCGATACCATACGGGTTAAAGCAACAGTTTTTCCAAATCCATTCCGGCTGTTGTCACCAC